>LPNX010985835.1:468276-529355 GCA_001517045.1 Pseudotsuga menziesii
ATTAGAATATACTATATAGAACATTTAAAAATACAACATTAAAAAATAAACTATATTTAAAATATGTAATATAAAACATTTAAAAATAAAATTTAATTAAAAATTATAATATACTATATAGAACATTTAAAATTAAACTATAACTAAAAATTATAATATAAACATAAAAAATAAACTAAAACAATGGTCCATCATAACTCCTCGAACCTTCAAGTTTCAACCTATGTTGTGGAAATTGAACTTCCGCCGTGGATTATGGAGAAAATAGTGGTCGATCAAATAACTCCTCGAATCTTCAACCCCTCGAACCTTCAACCTATGCCGTCTTTCGCCGTGGATTATGGAGAGTCATGGGCTATAGCAGTCGTCGTGGAAGAGCAACCTTTTGCGTGACCTCACGCAGCCGCGCAGCCGGAGCAACCTTTTCCTCATGCAGCCGCGTAGCGCCTCTATCTCTTGTCGAGTCACGAGTCACGACTACTGTAGCTCTCGAGTGGCGGACTAGTCACTACACTATCACAAACAAAACGGAGGGAGTGCCAGAACGAATTGAAAACCTAGCCTGAAAGCACCCGAACCTAGCCGAACCTAGACGAACCTGAACGAATTTCCCAAATCTTTTTAGGTTCGGCGAACTTCGAACCTAAACCTTTAGGTTCAGCGAACCCTGTGACACTGGCTGTCTCACTGGAATCAGAGAGTCAAAATCCATCTAAGGTATATACTCATACCCTCTCTAGGTCTCTTCCTGATCATCTACAATATCCAATAGACAAAATAATAACCTGTAAATGACCAGATACCCAATAATATAACTCAGCCTGGCATCCATCTGCTGCAAGTGTTAAAAAGTTAAGACATGCTCTACAAATCATTTAAGTTACAATCATAACAAATAACAATCACCTCACTAGTGGTAGATCAACCAAATACATATATAGGGTTCCATTTATTAATTATAACTCATACTAGACTTTCAAGACTATACTCACTTCATAGTTGTAATCAATTTGCTAGTGAAGAGTGAAGGCTAAAATTCATAAGGCTAGGACAAAGGATGACTGCCAACTCAACACTGTGACACTTTGGATATGGAAAGGGGATACTCACTATAGCCATATGCCGGACAAACAACAACAAAGGGGATGGCAGTGCCTCACAAATGGGCAAGTTACTTCAGAGGTGCTTACTCTCCTTGACAAATGCTCACAATCCAACTCAATACAAATAAGGCCAGCAATCCTTAGATGTAACTTTTAGGAACCATTGCTCTTTGGGCCTTTGATTTTCCATAGCCTTGGTCCACATATTTTTATACGGACTTTTATTATCTAGGCTTTATCCATTCATGTATGTTGAAAAACACTACTTTTCATGAATGTTTTAAGATATTTCATTGCAATATTTTTCAAATCCAATTTCATTAGGCTTAGCCTTGCATTCACAAATGTTTAAAAGGACTACTTTTCATGAATGGGCTTTTTCATAAGATATTCATTTCATTTCCAAATACATTGTATTGATGGTAGCGCTACTTGTTTCAGGCAAGCAAACACATCCTAGTCAACTTAGAGCCGAGACACAAATAAACAGGGAAGCTTGTCCAACAAAGGCTCTAGCAAGGAAAGGTCCTCCATGCCACAAGTCAAATAGTAAGTTGGCTTAAAACATAACTAGAAGGTAATGGATGGGTGGAGACAATGAATGATGAAACCAACACTAGCAAGCCAAAGTATGGTGGGAATGACTACCTCTATTCTCCCTAAGGAGGGTAAAACCAATGAGTACAGATCAAGAATTTCCAGGTCTGAGTAGGGACATTAATACATAATATGAATACATCCAAGTCTACATATTTATATGACCGCCAGATCAGGACACTAAATGGCAATGCATGTCACAAAAATGAGTATAAGAGCAATGATAACCATAACACAATATAATATAAGTTGAGTCATAAGCATGCAAATAATCCATCTGAAACAACATCTGAGAAAACACTGGTTCAAATCTGAGCACTACTTACTGCTCTGCACATGGTTAAATGGCTACATTAGTCCTCAGATCTGAGTGTCCTGAGACTCAGTCCTGGCATGGGAGAGTACTATAGTCCATCAAATAAATAATGATCCAACATAAATGCTCATCTCAGCATCTCATATGTAGGGGAGATGACTTTAAAATGTACTGAATCCGAAAATAGAATATGGTATCCCGGCTACTATATATGTGATAACAGGCTAACTCATCAACGCTCTTTTTCAGAATTTCTTTGGTTTACTAGGTCTTTGACCACAACACTGTACTTCAATACCACAATGTTACACCCCTTAGGGTGCACTTTCAAGGCATGTAACCGATCTGAAATATCTTCTTACCATAGATTATAACAAGTACAACCATCCATTGCTCATTTATTATCATTAATTGTAATACTAGGGAGTGGTTAAGGTTGACCTAGTAAAATTTCTAAATGTATGCTTAGTGAAATATCTTAGAGTTGTGTATAAATACATCACAACTCTCATTTGTATATCATTGTCTTGTGATCTTCTTGATTTTTCTTATCTAGTGTTTTATGACTAAGGACACCTATAACTTTGGCATTTTCTTGTGATTCACATATCTTTCTTTTATGTGCATTTGTGCATTTCTTGTGTAGAGCATTTGTGCTCAAGCAATTTTCCCTCTATCTAGTGCACTAGGGTTATTGGTCTAACACCATTTTGTCTGGGCTATTGATGAAGTTGGGTTTGTCTTTAATTCTATCAATTTTCTTGCTTTCACTTGTGAATCTCAACATAGTATCAGAGTGGGTGTGAGCCTTGCTTTCTCAATTCTACACTGATTTGAAAACTATTGGCTAGTAGCATCACTCTAGTTCTCTTATGACTTTGAAACTAAGTTTTTATTGAATCATCTCCTTTTTGGGTTCTTCTATAGAGTTTTATAACTTTAAATCCTCTCTATGGCCAATGCTTCTTTTGTAGGGTTTCCTTGGGTATTCCTCATAATTTTTCACTATTCTTCAAGGCCAACACCTCCTTTCATTGGGTTACCTAGGGTTTTAACCCGTTGGTCCTATAAGGGAGAAACACTAAAGGTTTCTTTCTTTCATGAAAATACTTCTTCTTACTATTGATATGCGTAATGGATTTGAAGTAGATGTTTCCTTGATCAAATGGGGATAATTATCATACATGACTTGATAAAGTGATTACTCTTCTTTAGTGGAAAGGTTAATGGATGTATTTGGTGAAGCCCCTTCTTTTTGTTGACGATGACAACAATGACTTGTTATGTTGAACGACGGAGCTTGTGGGATGTGTTATCACATCTATAGTAGTTGGAGTTACCATGATGTAGCGGACCATATTTTGTCACAGTTCAGTGTCAGTCCTTTACAGTGATGAGTAGTTTTCCAGTGATCAGCGGTGGCAAAGTATTTTGTTGATCAAGCCAGAGCCTACCAAGCAGTACAACATGATCCCTTGTCAGGACTTAGCCTAGCATGACCCCATTGAGAATATTTTTGGATTAGCCATGGTTCACTTATTAGAGTAGTAGAGCAGGCAACTGGTATATTTTCCTTGCCCCCATGCAGTCGGAGGTGTTTCTCATGGTTATTTGAGACGTGGACTGGGTGCTAGGTTGGAGCGGCGGCGCGGGCCTGGACGGGGTGTTGGACTGGCATGGAGGCGCAGGGGTGGATGGGGTGATGAGTAGGGAGATGGAGGAGAAAGTAGGAGGCGCAGGGAAATGGAGTGTGTGGGAGGAGTAGGTGTTGAGTAAGAGTGCGCAGGGATGGTGCGATGGAGAGAAGGAGGAAGGGTTGGTTGTGAGAGAGAAAAGGAGTGGAACGGGAAGGTGAATGCACAAGTGGTGATGGAATGGAAGAATCTTGTGAAGTGGTGCATAGTGGAGGAGCCCTGAGACTTCTTCACGATTCTTGAGTACAACCGAACTGATCTGATACCAATTCACCAACGAGAATTACTTTGATAAAAAATACTATTAATAATTGTCTGAATGAATTTCAATCACAAAGCAAATCCCCGAATATATAAGTTTTATCGGTTATGTATGGCGACTTTTCATAAAGTCACAACTTTTGACTTTACACTTACTAATTATATTCTATAATTGTTTTTTTAACCTTTCTGTTGTATTTTTATATAATTATTCATGTATAACATCATCACACTTGGACCATCGAGCAGTTTATTCATCGTGGAGCTGGGTCATGCCCTCATCACTATGGTCCATGGACCGTCTTCAAGAAAGGGGTTTAATCATCTTTGGTTAGAGTTTCTAAGGGGTTGATGGATTGTTTGACCACATCCCTTTGAAAAGTTGGTTAAGGTGTATATAAGAAACATTTATTCCTCATTAGAACAAGATAGGCCCTTTGGTATCTTGGACCTTGTACTTAGGGTTTGACCACTTATTTTTATGCATCTAGTTGGAAATTTGTCAGGAGTTTGTTAGAGGGATTAGTAGAGAATATTTATGGTTTGCTCCACCCTAATGTAATGTGAGATTGAGCTACAACCTAGATAAGGGTTGGCTCTCTCACTCATTTGTCATGGTTGGATCATGATATTTTTTTTTGGACCCTAGTTGTATCTTATGGAGCATATTGAAGTGAAAGGATTTTCTTCTCATAGTACTTCTTGATGGATCACATGTTGAGGCACCTGTTATTTTTCTGCCATTGTAAGATTTATTTGTTTGTTCACTTCGAGGGGTAGTCTTGCATAAGTGGAATTTAATTTTTTTGTGGTTTAGCCTTGTAGCTTGTCTTGCAGCCTAGCAATCTTAGGAGGGACCGTGAATCATTCTTGCATAGGCTAAGGCACAATCTAGGATATAGGTTGGAGGAGTGAGTCTTAAATGCCACCCCTCTGTGGTGGGAATTAGCATGAAGCTTCAATAGCATTGGGATAGGGACTTTTCTTGCCTTTTGTTGCAGAGGTTATAGTCAAACATATACACTTCAAGAATTAAGGGGGAGTCACTCCGAGACTCTGTATGCCTCGGGGATTGGCACTAGTCTTTAGAGTCCTCCCATCACCCCTTTAAACTAAACTACAAAAGACCTAAAGTTTTGCTAGTGCTAACTCTTTGAATCACATTGTGCCCTTATTGCCATAACCTATCAATCCTATCTAGGAAAGACCCCCTCAAGTTGGAGAAGAGCCAACCAAAAGTTGTAGAGATGTGGTTATCTAGGTGACAGTGGGTAACGTGTCTAAGTTGCAGTTGGGATAGCCGTGTTAATTGGGGCTTTAACTTTACCTGCTAGTTCATGCTGTAACAAGGTGTACAAAATTTGCTGTGTTGATGCTGTATGGACACCAATGATTGTACGATTTAATTGGAATTTACCCATAGAATAATATATTCTTATAAATTGCAGAAATCTTCTATCAATTTAATAGTGAACAAGAACTGTCTAATTCATAATGAATAATTCATAGAACGATAAGATGCTTACAATCAGATACTTATACGCATTAACTGGTCCAAAGATGAAGGGGAATTTACCTTTTGAATTTTTATTAATATATTTAATATGTATTATTGTTATCATTATATTTATATTTATGTTTCTTATAGTGAAGATGTTAGAATGACTCTTGGTAATTAGTGTTTTTGTTTTGTCTATAGCGTCACGGTAGTTACTTGTTTATTTGTAATGTAATACATTATGAGTCATTTGAGGACATATAATTGTCAACTACCTTCACATGAGAAACATGAAAGGTATATATTTTGATGAGAACAGCTGAATGATTGGATAACATGAAATTCAAACAACTGATAATTGATGACTCGTGGGGCTTCCATGCAGTTATTTGTTGTCAACTTCTCAACTTTCTTTCGCTGTCTGAATTTTAGTTAAAAGGTGTGTATCTGTTTTCACGAGGGAGGTTTTAAGGTACAGATCCAAGGACGTTATGTAATGTTCCCAAAAGTGACATGCATGCAAACCCTAAAAATGACATGCATGCAAACCCTAAAAGTGAGATGCATGCAAACCCTAAAAATGACATGCATGCAAACCCTAAAAGTGAGATGCATGCAAACCCTAAAAGTGACATGCATGACATCTAAGCATTATTTAATGATGCATGCACTCAATTAAGTCTCCATGCGCAAGCATGCAAGTCAACTGCAAATTAGAAGTTAAAGTGACCTAATTAGGTCAAAAGTTAGGGTTTTCGTAGTTGAAAGTTATAAAAGAAAGATAAAGTGAATGGAGACTTTACTTTTGATGATTATTGATTTTGGAGCTCTTGAGTAGCAGCACAACAGTTGGGGTTGGAGACGACGCCTTCAGCTAACGGGATTTCAGCAGTGAGATATCTGTCGTAGTCTCCTTCAGGATCAACCATCCAGGTTTGTCATCGTGTCTATTGCATTCATCATTATTCAATATTCCAGTATAACTCCGAAGGTTATTGCAGATTCATCCGTACAGCTGGGGGCATTTAGCTGGAAAACCCTAGTCATTCACCAGGACTTTGGATCACCATATTTCTTCTGCATGCATCCTGCATCCTCACTGATAGGATCACTCTACTGCATTGGGTTATTATTACTCATCAGATTGTCCATCCGGGGCAGCTAGCAGAAGTTTACAGGGTTGTGGGGGCGTGAGCAGCACACTGCGATATCAATTCACTAGGGCATTTGGAGAGGTCAAAACTCTTGCATGCTCCGGTTATCCTCTCCGGCATGGGCACACCTTCCTTTCGACTTATTTCCTGCTGAAACTGACCATCCCTTCAGCAAAAACATCACACTTGTTTGATTCAGCCAACCGGGGTATTGCAGCAGCAAACCAGGTAATTTCTTCATCAGCTTAGCTCATCTTGCATTCGTATTCTCTCTGGAGCATTTTCAGCCAGCTTATTAGTGGTAAGTGTTCATTCTATCCTGCAAACCATAACCCTAATTTCAGCGATAAAATAGGGAAATTTTGCATGGCAGTTTGCATGCCCGGCTGTTTCAGTAAATTTGCATAGAAATAGAAAATATCAGGATTTGGGATATTACAGTGGTATCAGAGCATGATCCTTGCCAGCTGTGGGCACATAACAATTGAATAAAGGTGCATATTGATGCATGCAAATGCATGGCAGTGATGTTGGTGAAGTGCATGTCAGAACAAAGGTTTTTCTTTGCCAGCTTGTGAGAACATGAAGACAATGAGAAGGATCTTGGCTGGAAATATGCGGAGGTTAGCAGTACTTCAACACTTGCCTCAATATCAGGACTATCTAGCCTTGGGTGATGAGGTATGTGCAGCATTATCCTTTCAAGATTATTACACCATCAAGTTCGGGAGCTGGCCCAAGGATTTGGATGAGGATCTCCTTAAAAGCATAGTTGGGGGAGGGAAGAAAGATGAGCATGAAGTACAGGTTGTTGGTGAGCTTCATTTGGAGTTAACAATACATGATAAGGATGTGCATGAGGAGATCGCATTAGAGCCATCCTGTGAGTCTAGCGACACAAGCACATTAGCTAGTCAGATTGTGAACAAGTCGTGTGATGAGCTGGAGTTGGTACACTCTTCATCACCTACAGCAGGAATCCAGACAGTTATGACAGGCGCTATACATGAGGTGCAAGGCAATGAGCACAGCAGTTGAGACAATGAGCAGTCACACATGGAGGTTAGGGAGAGTTTATACATGCATGAGATAGAGCTTCTAGATGATAGTCACCGAAAGAAGATTGAACGTGTTAAAGAAAGCATTCTAGCGATGAAAGAGAGGACCAAGATACTTCGAGACACCATAGTACAACGAGATGTTGAGCTTACAGTTCTTCGAGTTGTATGTACTAAGTCAGCGGTCAGGATTTCTAGTATTGAACAACAGCTAGATTCCTTGATGGGGCAGCAGGAGAAACATACTATTGCATTTCAAAGCAGTCCTCTTAAGGAGTACATAGACAGGGCTTGCAGTAGCTTGAGTCCACATTTGCATAATGGTGGATGGTTTTTATAGGTTGGCCAGGATCGAGAAATTGACCAGCAGTATATGAGCATTCCAGTTGAAATCAGAAGGGTAGAATGTCAGCTTGGTAGGATTATTCGTTGTGATGGTGCTTATGGACAAGGTACTTTTCGGGGGTTGGATTGGAGAGAGATTAAGAGTTGGTGTCCTATTGAGTGGGCGATTCTTGGGAAGACATTCCTAGCCAAGGGTATAGTCCCACAAGAGCCTTCAGATATTTGGGATGAAATATGCACAAGTTTGCATTGGGATCCAGGCGGAAGACCTTATGAGGGATGGATACAGTGTTTACTGATGGCGTTACTTGGGAGTCTACATGATGCTCCTTGTGTTGATACTACGCAAGGTAGTAGTGGATGCATTTTGACCTCTGCAATTGTCAAATTGATTTGGGACCCTGGGATTACAGTGACCGACAGTTTAGTGATTGCTAGAGGGTGCTTTCAGGAGGTCTCTGGTGATGGTACTGTACAGTGCATTGTTTTGAGCAGAGGGTGCTATAGATCTCCTAGGATAATTTGGGACCCTGGGATCATCCCCAGATTCAGTAGGTTCAGTTGATTGATTGTGGATTTGCATTGGCATTGCTTGAGGACAAGCAATCTTTGGCGAGGGAGGACTGTAATGTTCCCAAAAGTGACATGCATGCAAACCCTAAAAATGACATGCATGCAAACCCTAAAAGTGAGATGCATGCAAACCCTAAAAGTGACGTGCATGACATCTAAGCATTATTTAATGATGCATGCACTCAATTAAGTCTGCATGCGCATGCATGTAAGTCAACTGCAAATTAGAAGTTAAAGTGACCTAATTAGGTCAAAAGTTAGAGTTGTCGCAGTTGAAAGTTATAAAAGAAAGATCAAGTGAATGGAGACTTTACTTTTGATGATTATTGATTTTGGAGCTCTTGAGTAGCAGCACAGCATGCAGCCACATCAGTTGGGGTTGGAGACGGTGTCTTCAGCTAACGGGATTTCGACAGTGAGATATCTGTCCTAGTCTCCTTCAAGATAAACCATCCAGGTTTGTCACCGTGTCTATTGCATTCATCATTATTCAATATTCCAGTATAAGTCCGAAGGTTATTGCAGATTCATCCGTACAGCTGGGGGCATTTAGCTGGGAAACCCTAGTCATTCACCAGGACTCTGGATCACCATATTTCTTCCGCATGCAGCCTGCATCCTCACTGATAGGATCACTCTACTGCATTGGGTGATTATCAGCCATCAGATTATCCATCTGGGCAGCTAGCAGCAGTTTACAGGGTTGTGGGGGGTGTGAGCAGTAGACTGTGAGATCAATTCGCTAGGGCATTTGGAGAGGTCAAAACTCTTGCATTCTCCAGTCATCCTCTCCGGCACGGACACACCTTCCTTCCGACTTATTTCCAGCTGAAACTGACCATCCCTTTAGCAAAAACATCACACTTGTTTGATTCAGCCAACCGGTGTATTGCAGCAGAAAACCAGGTCATTTCTTTATCAGCTCAGCTCATCTTGCATGCGTATTCTCTCTAGAGCATTTTCAGCCGGCTTATCAGTGGTAAGTGTTCATTCTATCCTGCAAACCCTAACCCTAATTTCAGCTATAAAATAGGGAAATTTTGCATGGCAGTTTGCATGCCCGACTGTTTTAGTAAATTTGCATAGAAATAGAAAATATCAGGATTTGGGATATTACAGTGGTATCAGAGCATGATCCTTGCCAGCTGTGGCCACATAACAATTGAATAAAGGTGCATATTGATGCATGCATGTACATGCAAATGCATGGCAGTGATGTTGGTGAAGTGCATGTCAGAACAAAGGTTTTTCTTTGCCAGCTTGTGAGAACATGAAGACAATGAGAAGGATCTTGGCTGGAAATATGCAGAGGTTAGCAGTACTTCAACACTTGCCTCGATATCAGGACTATCTAGCCTTGGGTGATGAGGTATGTGTAGCATTATCCTTTCAAGATTATTACACCATCAAGTTCGGGAGCCAACCCAAGGATTTGGATGAGGATCTCCTTAAAAGCATAGTTGGGGGAGGGAAGAAAGATGAGCATGAAGTACAGGTTGTTGGTGAGCTTCATTTGGAGTTAACAGTACATGATAAGGATGTGCATGAGGAGATCACATTAGAGCCATCCTGTGAGTCTAGCGACACAAGCACATTAGCTAGTCAGATTGTGAACAAATCGTGTGATGAGCTGGAGTTGGTACACTCTTCATCACCTACAGCAGGAATCCAGACAGTTATGACAGGCGCTATACATGAGGTGCAAGGCAATGAGCACAGCAGTCGAGACAGTGAGCAATCACACATGGAGGTTAGGGAGAGTTTATACATGCATGAGATAGAGCTTCCGGATGATAGTCACCGAAAGAAGATTGAACGTGTTAAAGAAAGCATTCTAGCGATGAAAGAGAGGACCAAGATACTCCGAGACACCATAGTACAATGAGATGTTGAGCTTACAGTTCTTCGAGTTGTATGTACCGATTCAGCGGTCAGGATTTCTAGTATTGAACAACAGTTAGATTCCTTGATGGGGCAGCAGGAGAAACATACTATTGCATTTCAAAGCAGTCCTCTTAAGGAGTACATAGACAGGGCTTGCAGTAGCTTGAGTCCACATTTGCATAATGGTGGATGGTTTTTATAGGTTGGCTAGGATCGAGAAATTGACCAGCAGTATATGAGCATTCCAGTTGAAATCAGAAGGGTAGAATGTCAGCTTGGTAGGATTATTCGTTGTGATGGTGCTTATGGACAAGGTACTTTTCGGGGGTTGGATTGGAGAGAGATTAAGAGTTGGTGTCCTATTGAGTGGGCGATTCTTGGGAAGATATTCCTAGCCAAGGGTATAGTCCCACAAGAGCCTTCAGATAATTGGGATGAAATATGCACAAGTTTGCATTGGGATCCAGGCGGAAGACCTTATGAGGGATGGATACAGTGTTTACTAATGGCGTTACTTGGGAGTCTACATGATGCTCCTTGTGTCGATACTATGCAGGGTAGCAGTGGATGCATTTTGACCTTTGCAATTCTCAATATGATTTGGGACCCTGGGATTACAGTGACTGACAGTTTAGTGATTGCTAGAGGGTGCTTTTAGGAGGTCTCTGGTGATGGTACCGTACAGTGCAGTGTTTTGAGCAGAGGGTGCTACAGATCTCCCAGGATAATTTGGGACCCTAGGATCATCCCCAGATTCAATTGGTTCAGTTGATTGATTGTGGATTTGCGTTAGCATTGCTTGAGGACAAGCAATCTTTGGCGAAGGAGGATTGTAATGTTCCCAAAAGTGACATGCATGCAAACCCTAAAAATGACATGCATGCAAACCCTAAAAGTGAGATGCATGCAAACCCTAAAAATGACATGCATGCAAACCCTAAAAGTGAGATGCATGCAAACCCTAAAAATGACATGCATGCAAACCCTAAAAGTAGTATGCATGCAAACCCTAAAAGTGAGATGCATACAAACCCTAAAAGTGACATGCATGACACTAAGCATTATTTAATGATGCATGCACTCAATTAAGTCTCCATACGCATGCATGGAAGTCAACTGCACATTAGAAGTTAAAGTGACCTAATTAGGTCAAAAGTTAGGTTTTCGCAATTGAAAGTTATAAAAGAAAGATAAAGTGAATGGAGACTTTACTTTTGATGATTATTGATTTTGGAGCTCTTGAGTAGCAGCATAGCGTGCAGCCATAGCAGTTGGGGTTGGAGACGTCGTCTTAGGCTAACGAAATTTCGGCAGTGAGATATCTGTCCTAGTCTCCTTCAGGATAAACCATTCAGGTTTGTCACCGTGTCTATTGCATTCATCATTATTCAATATTCTAGTATAAGTCCGAAGGTTATTGTAGATTTATCTGTATAGCTGGGGGCATTTAGTTGGGAAACCCTAGTCATTCACCAGGACTCTGGATCACCATATTTCTTCTGCATGCGGCCTGCATCCTCATTGATAGGATCACTCTACTGCATTGGGTGATTATCAACCATCAGATTGTCCATTCGGGGCAGCTAGCAGCAGTTACAGGGTTGTGGGGGCGTGGGCAGCAGACTGGGAGATCAATTCGCTAGGGCATCTGGAGAGGTCAAATCTCTTGCATGCTCTGGTCATTTTCTCCGGCACGGGCACACCTTCCTTCCGACTTATTTCTAGCTGAAACTGACCATCCCTTCAGCAAAAACGTCACACTTGTTTGATTCAGCCAACCGGGGTATTTCAACAGAAAACCAGGTCATTTCTTCATCAGCTCAGTTCATCTTGCATGCGTATTCTCTCTGGAGCATTTTCAGCCAGCTTATTAGTGGTAATTGTTCATTCTATCCTGTAAACCCTAACCGTAATTTCAGCTATAAAATAGGGAAATTTTGCATGGCAGTTTGCATGCCCGACTGTTTCAGTAATTTTGCATAGAAATAGAAAATATCAGGATTTGGGATATTACACGTTACATGGTCCTCTCAGTCTAGATCCCATCTGGAGGATCACTACCTTCTTCCATGTTGTTATATCTGCGAATGGCAACAAATGAAGGATAATGCCTAAAACAACCTAGCCATTAGATTAGTGACAACGTAGAATTCTTCTCGACTACGTTGAGGGGTCGATTGGCCTCTATGAGACATTGAGGAGCTCCAGTTCCAGATTCCACGAGGCCACAATACAAACTATCTTTAGGAGCTCTGAGGGCCAGACTCACTCTAGAGTCTAGACATAGCGCTGCTCTCCAAATCTGCCCGAACAACCAGTCATCTAATTAGAGATTCTTCTCCTTATCCTTGGATGTTAGGAGTGATGGGCCTCATTGATCTTGGGTTCCTCTAGGATTTCATAGCCAGGTCCCCTTAGCCCTGGATATTATCCAGAAGAAGTCATTAGACATTGCATTGGTACCTTCACAGTGACCGATGTCTGGGGAAAATGATTTTGTCCATTTCACTTGGATTGGGAACCATGGTCTCTCTCTCTCTCTCTCTCTCTAGCTCACACATGCATTGACTTCTTGATTGTAGGCTCGACATAGTTTTTGTCTTGGTTTTATATCGGAACTATTTTTGTGTTTTTAGTATTTATTGACTGATTGGGACCATTGGGTAGCTTTTTCTCTGCTGTTGTAGTCATAGGAGTTGCTTTCGCACTCCCATCGTGTATCAGATTGGCTGTAATTTTAAGTTTTGAGTCCCATTGACCAAAGTTGTGATAATTTGTTAGACATTAATAAAATTGTTTTACCTGATCTTATCTTATATCCCAACTATAAGACAGAGATGCTATTTTTTATTTTATTGTTATTCATTACTAGTACCCCTGTGCATTTTTGGGGGCATTTCCTGGGTAATGTTACCGTCTTTGTAATCTTGAGGAATAAAGCTTTTTGGCTGTGCAATTTGTATAATGAATAAATAAGACGTCATTTGCTTTACTTATGAATTTTTACATGCTGTCTCTTTTCTACCTTCTGCTAATCAAAAGGGATTTTGTTTTTTTATAAATGATGATAGAGGCAGCTAGGGACATACATATGGATATATCACAGCAACTTCATGCCTACCTTCTGCAGGCTGTATTGTTTCATGAAGCTTCATCTCAACTTACTGGTACTGGTAAGTTGGCCTGCCTTGCGGAAGCTCTGAAATTCTTTTCTAAACAAAATTATCATGTTATGTTGCATCATATCTGATACTGGAGTAACTTTATCTGCAGCAATTATAGGCAACACTTTGACAAAAAAACGAGGCAAAAAGAAGGCATCACATATTCCTCTTTCTGGTCGTCCAACTGAACGTAAGTAATAGCTATCAATTGCTGCATTTGAAAATTAAAATCTTGGTCCAGCTTGGAAAACTGCATTTTGGCCAAGTATTGAAGAAGAACGGAACCAACTGCAGTTAACTAGGTTGTAAAAGCCAACTACAATACTCAACAAAAAAGAACAAATACACCGAGAGAATTTAGTATGCAAGCTTTGTAACTTGTTTCATATAGAACTTTGAATAGAGAAACTTGTACAGGTATCTGAAAAGGTACTTAATTTCAGGAGAGAAGCAAATGGAACATCATAATTTATTATTACAACATTATGAAATATTAAATCAATATTAATATTGTATGAGTAATATATTCATACATCGTTAGTATTTAATGTATTAATAATATGATGAAACTATATTGTACTAATTATCATATTGTTCTAAATTGTAAATTTATTATGCAGAAAAACAGTAGAAAGGAGGGGAACTTGAGTTGTGGTGCATGTGCTTTCTTGCTGCAACAGTCCTTCCCTGCATCTATTGGCTTTCCCCTCTGATTATCCAAGCTTGTGCAGACCATTATTGGTTACACTTGCTGCTATTAAGCCTTTGAGAGCCCTTAATGGCTCCATCACAGCAAGTGCTTTTGGATCATTTGATCTGAAGTCTGCTCTTGTTATTTGTTGCAATTGTGTCTAGTGAGCAAGTGAATAATGCCACCCCTCCAACCCCCATATTATGAAATACTGAAAATTGTAAATTTTCCTTTGAAATCCAAACTACGGCTAAACAGTATATTTAATTTGTTACTGGAAACCACACATGAAGTTCATTTACTAGTATTGCAGCAAAAATAAAATACTGAGAAACATTCACAACATCGCAATCTGGGTATGGAAACCCTCGAACAAAACCCAGGATGGGAAAACCGGTGCACCAATCAGATATAGAATTTATATTATGAAGATATGGAACGTTTACAACCAGCAGATAAATCACCCAACCTAGAGAAATGAACCTCTGCAGAAACACTAGACAAATCTTGCAATCCAACACACCCCCAGCGTAGCAGTACGACCCCTGCGTCAGCAGTACAACCTCCTCTGCGCAATTGTACGGATCCGTACGATGCTGACATCATCCTATACGGATTTCGTATGGTTGTACGACTGTCTCCTACCAAATGGTACGATTGCCCTTTGCGTGCTTCTGTATGGCGTCTAGCTCAGACTGGAACCTTGGTGAATCTGTCGGGTAGATGCTCTTCCGTCTTTTGGGTCAATTCTCTTTCTGACTTTTTTTCGTCTGTATCTCTCCAGTGTGTGTTTCCTCTCCATCAAATCTCCTTTTAACTCAATGGCTAAGCAAAAACCCTAACCCTCACTATGGATCAATGGATGTGATCCTCTGGTGAGATCAATGGCCAAGATTAGATTAGCCATCGCTTAAGTTTATTTCACTTTTCACTTTATAAAAGTGATTCCATCAAGTCAAAATCAAATTAGAATTATTAATGTATTTTCTTAAGTCCAAAATAGGAAAATCACATTAAATACATTTGGCTTCCTGTTTAATGTCTTCCTAGCATTCAAGGACACATGGAATGCTAAAAGACCTTCTTTGTTGCCACTTTCTAACACTCCCTCTCAACGAGGAAGCAATTCGGTAGCAATCCCAACTTGTCTCTAAACTTCACAAAACTGTGTCTGCAAAGTGCCTTGGTGAAAATGTTTGCCACCTGCTCATCTGTCTATATGTACTCCAACCTAATGGTTCATTTATGTTCACAATTTTCCAGTAAATGTTACCGAATGTCTATGTGCTTGCTTCGATCATGGAGCAATGGATTTTCAGATAGCCTGATTCCACTCTGATTGTCACAGTGAACTACTGTAGCATCTAGCTCACACTCGAACAACCCTTAAAGCAACTTCCTCTGCGACATTCCCTCACAAGCAGCCAAACTGGCTGCCATGTACTCAGCCTTTGTCGAGCTCAATGCAACTCACTTCTGCTTCCTGCTGAATCAAGAAACAACCCCTGATCCAATGCGGAAGCAGCAAACTGAAATGCTCTTCCGGTCCTCTACACATCCTGCCCAGTCAACATCTGTGAAGCTTGCTAACTATACATTCCCCCTGTGCTGATAAACCAACCCATACTCCATTGTACCTCTGATGTAGCAAAGTATGTGCTTCGCAGCCGTCCAATGCACTCTCTGAGGGTCCACCATGAACTAGCTCAAAGAGTTTACCGCAAAGCTAATGTCTGTTCGTGTGTTGACTAGATACTTGAGCGATCCGATAAGATGGCGATACAAGGTAGGATCAAATCCGCTTGACCCTGATGCATCAATCTTCCTCCAGTTGGAAACTAGAGGTATGTCCATAGGCTTGCAATCCACCATCCTGAATCTCTTCAAGATCTCCATTGCATACTTCCCTTGTCCAGTGAAGAAGCACTCGTCTCTCTGCCAAACCTCCAAGCCTAGGAAGTAATGCACCAACCCAAGGTCTTTCATCTCAAACTCAACTGCAAGGTTGGACTTGTAGTCACCAATTAGCTTCTCATTTCCTATAATAAAGAGATCATCTACATATAAAACCAGTATGAGAGGCACCTCACCTGTCAAGAAGTTCAGGTTATGGTCCACCTCACTTCACTGGAATCCCATCTCCCGTAGATAGTTGTTTATCCTCGAGTACCATGCTCGAGGTGCCTGCTTGAGCCCATAAAGAGCTCTCTGCAACCTGCATACATGCGTCTCCTTGTCCTCCACATCAAACCCCTTTGGTTGCTCAATGAATACCTCCTCCTCTATAACTTCGTTGAGGAAGGCAGTCTTGATGTCCATCTGATGGAGATGCCAACCTATCTCTGCTACTAATGAGATAATTGTCTGAATAGAAGAATACCTGGAAACAGTGGCGAAGGTCTCCTCATAGTCAATACCTTCCTTTTGTGAAAACCCCTTTGCCACGAAGCGTGCCTTGTACTTCTCCACGCTTTCGTCTGCTGCATGCTTCATCTTTTAGATTCATCTGGATCCCACCACCTTTTTACCTTGTGGCCTCGGCACAACCTCCCATACTTGATTCTTCATGATTGAATCATACTCCTCAACTATGGTCTCCTGCCACACATCATGTTGTGCAGCCTCCTCGAAATTGGAAGGTTATGAGTTGATCAACTCCATCATCAACACCATATAGCTAAGTCTCTCAGGTGTTTTTCTCTGTGGAGGATTCACCTACCTAGAATCTTGAATTGTGGACCTAAACCATTTAGGCCTTGACCTAGTGTCTACCTGCTGCGGCTGTTGGATATCTGTCTCCTGCTGCGACTCATCCTCCAAGTCAATGCCTAAAGGATCCTGTCCACTTGACTCCGTCTGACTACCAAAACCTATGCTCTGTGTCTATAATTGTACTTGTAATCTGGCTCCTCCAACTTAACCCCTGAGACCTGTTTTGGTTGCTTCTTTCCTGGTAAGTCCATAGATCTCCGCAAGGCTTTGTCCTCATCAAACTGGACATCCCTGCTCACAACGATTCTCTTGCGAGCATGAATATAAACTCTGTACACCTTCGAAGTCTCGCTGTAACCAACAAGTAACTCCTTCTTTCCAGAAGGGTCCAGCGTCTTCCTAGTGTCAGCATGAATGTGACAATAACAGACACTCCCAAATACGCACAAGTGGCTAACATCTGGTCTAGTGCTTGTGAAGACCTCCTCAGGTGTCTTCCTCCCTGCAGTCTGGTATGCCTTGGCCCAAAGGCATAGTGGTAATCCCTGATTAAATAGCATGGCCTTCGCTGCTCCTACCATAGTCCTGTTCTTTCTCTCCGCCACTCCATTTTGCTACGGGGTATGAGGCACTGTGTGCTCCTTCTTGATCTCCTCTGCTGAGCAATCATTGTAGGTGTACTCTCCCCCATTATCCGTCCTCAAAACACGAATGCCCCTCTCTATCTGGTTTTCCACAAGAGCCTTGAACTCTCGAAATTGATCAAAGACCTATGAGGAAATAGATCCAGGTCTTCATGGAATAGTCATCAATGAAAGTGACGCAGTAACTATAACCACTAAAAGATTGGACAGTCATAGGTTCGCAAACATCTGAATGCAATAAGTCCAACGTCCCCTTAGACTTGTGCTCTCTCTGTGGGGAAGGTTTCCTGATGTTCTTCCCCAACGCACAACCCTTGCAGTGGTTATGCTTCTCCTCCTGTACCTGAGGAACTCCAATGTTCCTGATCCTAATCACCCGATCGAAACTCCTATCTGACCCCTTGGGCCTGATGTAAACCCTATGGTCTTTGAACTTCACCTAAAATCCCTTGTTTTCCAAGGTGGAAATGGATATGAGGTTCTTAGTCAACCCTAGAACATACAAAACAACAGCAAAATTGAGGGGTTTGCCAGACTCCCTCTGAAATGAAACAGTACCAACTCCCTACGCCTGATACTGCGCATCATCACCCAACTCTATGTGAAGGTTTAATCCACTCTCCTGCAAATCCTTGAAGAATCTCTTTTGTCGTGTCATATGACAAGATGCCCCATTGTCCACATACCAAGTGTTGCTACCCATGGTGCTTGCCATGCAAGTAATCAAGCAAAAATCTTCATCGAAGTTCTTGCTGAATTCCTCCACCTCTGCAGATCCTGCCATCTAGGTATTCTTCTTCTTCTTCTTGTCTGGGCACTGGGAGGCAAAGTGTTCCTTCTTGTGGCAAATAAAACACTTGACTTTGGACATGTCAAGGTTCTTCTTACTACCCTTCTTTTTCTTTGCCTTACCCTTGCTCTTCTGTGTCATGGCTAGAGCCTCCTCATCCACAATCTGTGGGGCATTGTTGGATGAGGCTGATCCTTGACCCATGGGGGTTTCCTCCTGCACAAAATCATCCCACAACCTTTGCCAATCAGGGAGCTTCTTCCTAGCCACAACACCTTTGAGAAAGGTGCCCCATGGCTTTGAAAAACCATTGAGGGTTGTCTGAACTAGCTCCTCATCCTTAGTCTTAGAGCTAACTGTTCCAAGCTCGTCTCTAAATGCGTGAGCATTGTGAGATAAGGCACCACTCCTTCACCCTTGGCCATCTTGGTATTGCGCATCCTCTCTTGCAGCACCATCTTTCAGTTTTCGTTCTTGATTTGGTACAGACTTTCCAAGGCCTTCCACATCTCTGATGCGGTCTTTTTCCTAGAAAGGTGAGGGACTATGTGGTCCTTCACTCCATCCAAGATGATCAACATGGATCAGGAATCTATCTTCTTCCAAGCTACGAACTCTTCAAATCTGTGGGTGCAACCTTCGTGGAGTCAATGTGCTCCTCTGCATCACTGACTTCCAGGATCCTTGTGATCCTTTCTTTCCATATAGGAATGTTCTGAGCCTCCTGGAGTCTATCCTCGACTCTCAACTACACGACCATACTGAGGTGTAAGTGTCAAACCCTAGATTTGAACTCTAGGTTTGTGTCTTCAATAGATTTGCCCCTGATCTATCAATGCGGCTGCTAGTCTCTTAGATTTAGCTCAACTGAGCTCTGATACCATGTGAATTTTCCTTTGAAATCCAAACTAGGGATAAACTGTTTTCTTTAATTTGTTACTGGAAATCACACATGAACTTCATCTACTAGTATTACAGAAGAATTAAAATACTGAGAAACATTCATAACATCACATAAAATATAGGCAGAGTATTTTGGGTATGGAAACCCCCGGATAAAACCCGAGATGGGAAAGCCGGTGCAGCAGTCAGATATAAAATTTATATTATGAAGATATGGAACTTTTACAACCGGTAGATAAATCACCCAACCTAGCGAAATGAACCTCTGCAGAAACATTGGACAAATCCGGCAACCCAGCACACCCCCAACGCAGCAGTACGACCTACTCTTCCCAGAAGTACAGATCCGTACGTCGTTAACGTCGGCCTCTACGGATTCCTCCTGCCGAATGGTATGACTGCTCTCTACGTCCTTTTGTACGACGTCTAGCTCAGCGTGGAACCTCAGTGAATCTATTGGGTAGATGCTCCTCCGTCTTTTCAGTAAATTCCTTTGTCTGTATCTCTCTCCTGTGTGTGTATCCCCTCCACCAAATCTCCTTTTAACTCAATGGATAAGGGAAAACCCTAACCCTCACTATGGATTAATGGATGTGATCCTTCAGTGAGATCAATGGCCAATATTATATTAGTCATCAGTTAAGTTTATTTCACTTTTCACTTTATAAAAGTGATTCCATTAAGTCAAAATCAAATTAGAATTATTAATGTATTTTCCTAAGTTGAAACTTACGAAAATCACATTAAATACATTTGGCTTCCTCTTTAATGTCTTCCTAGCATGCAAGGACAGATGCAATGCTAGAAGGCCTTCCTTGTTGACACTTTCTAACAAAAACGACTTTGATGAAATTCCTATTGCTATTTCTATTTCAAAACCTTAGGTTATCTATCATAAGTAACACATAGTTGGGGTACTTTGTTGGCTGATTCCTCTTCAAGCCAAGACTTTGTCAAGAATGAAAGAGGTGTGGAAGCTACATGGTTGGCATTTCCATAGTACTAAGAGCTTGAGTAAAGACCTTAGCATTGAGTGAGCTTGGTCCAGAGCTAATTGAATGCTTTTCCTAAATTTCCAATTCCCTATAGATTGATTTCAAGCCTTTGCAGGTAGAAGAAAGCTTCCCTTACTTTTAAAAAAGATATTTTTGGATGCTGATCTTACAAGGTCTTAGTTTGACAAGCTTAAGCACGCCAAAGTGTAGGTTATAGAAACAAAGAAAGAGGGACAATGGGTTGTTATTTGTGTTCTCATACTATTGATTGAAGACTCTCCCCCTTGTTTGGTCCTGCTCTCGGCCTGCCAAATGATGGCTTCATTAGGGTGAGGTTGGGTCATCCTCTATCCCCATTGCTTAGTACCATTGCAATGCCTCAATATGGTCTTCTTCGGGCATGTTTTCTGATGTACTTGAAACCCGACTCCTTTTTTTCATTAAGATCCAAAGGAGTCCTTGGCGAGAGTTCCATCCTTTTATAGGGTATTGTTGGAGCTCAACTTTTAGATAGGGAACATAACATTTTGCTGGCGTTCGAGGGCAGCACAATATGGCATCTTATTTGCGATTCTCTTGAGGACAAAGTTTCTTTGGAGGTTCATGTAGATTCTAGTTCAAGGGATTAACCTTATCTCTTGGGACATTTTCATTGTGGTTTGCTCCTTTTTTCTAGCTTCCTCAAGCTTTGTCCTCCACTCTGAGTCTAATGGGAACCCCTTTCTTGATGTCTTCTATCTAGTTAATATCGATCATTCCAAGTTGGGTGATATTATCCTTTATGGGGACTTCAATTCCCATGCTAGGTCTTTATAGGCACTGATCCATGATAGATCCAAGGATGTCCTTTGTCTTTAGGATATTGGCCTTGACATAGTGGGTCTTCATAGGATTTTAGATTACGGCGGAGGCCCCTCTACAATGTATTGGACGTGTTGCTGCCTCTTACGCACCTGGGGTTAACGCAGCAGAAATCTTCAAGCTGCTTGTTGCATCCTTGGGGGAAAGTCTTGAGTCAAGTACTATCACTTGATCTTGACTCCTCTGTTTAGGCTTAACTTCTAACGAAGCCGAGGGGGGTAGACATTATTAATATCATTAAGGCTTTATGTACTTAGTTGTTTTGGATGAAAAATTGTTGTTTAGGAGTTTGAAGCTTAATATATTAATCAAGACAATCGCAGAATTAAATCAACTATACAACATATATGAAATAGAATAATCACAACAAAATATAGCTTAACTGAATGAAGCAAATAATAACTATTAGACCTGTGTTGTGGAGTCAAAGCAAATGTTGCTGTAAAGTAAATGTTTTGCTATTGTGTTTTTGGTTAATTTTATTATTTAAAAGATGAATTGATTAAAGGAGAGAGGGGATTCCTGATATACCGGATGGTACGGGGAATATGTCCAGATTTTGGGAAAAGTGGCTCCGCATGGGAAAATGTGGGCTAGATGGAGTCATGGGGGGGTGTTCAACACTACACCAACAAGGATGTAGCCTAACAGGATCCCACGGTCACTTTCGAGTTGTTCCCGCTTTCCCTGAAGAATTTCCCCACTATTCACCAAACTCGTTTACGCCAGATTTTCGTAATGTTTAGGGGATGTTAATTTTATTAATGTGAGTTGATTAAATTAAATGTGAGTAATTAATTAATGCACACTTCCTTTTTTTATATCCCCAAGAGTCAGACAAAGCTGCGAGGGGTAGAGCATACACAAAAGAAGCAAATGTTTGTTCCAATTCAAAACAAAAAGCAAAGTACAAAACGATACAACCCTTTTAGGATGGATTGTGTGCTTGTGTAAATATAAACAAACTTATGAGACTAATTACTACTATATGATTTTCTTTTCCCTTTTAGTACTAAGAAAAATCGTAGTGGGTTAGTGTTCTTTACAAAAACTAATAAATTTAAAGCAACTTTAAACTAAATTTACTTGTAAAAAAGTATATAGCCTGTTAAGATGATTGTGTTTGTGTTAATTAAAAACTACAAGAAAAACAGAAAAATCACTCTAGGAAAAGAGACATTGCGAATTCCCCTCAGGGGGGATAGGGTGTGGGCGATGTGTAGCCCACTTGCTCTTTTTATTATTAATTATTACAAGATCAGAAATGTTTGTGATCCTTTGAGAAATAGGATCACTAAGCTTACAATTTATTAAAAAAATTTATTAGAAGGTAGGAGCGTCCAGGGTGCTTCGGATGCTCTAAAAGTTCAAATTTTCGCCAGACTTTCTTTCTAACTGGTCATCAATGCTGCCAAAGCAACAAGCTATTAGTGATGAAAGATGCTCAAAAACACTTTAAAAGTGTCTTTGGACAGCCTTTAAAAAATTGCGAAAATTAGATTAAGTTAAACTATGATAAAAACAAGTAAAGGAACCAAATCTTGGCTTGCTTGTTGGGGCATCCAATTAAAGCACTTTAAATTCTGCTAGATAGTCAATTAAAAATCAATATACTAACTTCTTATTCAAATCTTTAAAATTTACTATTAGATTACTTGAAAATTGAGAATCTAGCTATGTTAGATCTACAAAAATATGCTTTAAAATTGAGATCTAAACATATATATCAGATCTGAAATAAGATTTAACTTTAAGAATAAAGAGAGATCTGAAAATTTAAAAGATTGGTAGCCAAGAAATTTTAGGTTTTTTGAAGGTAGAAGAAACAGGAACCAGCTCTAGTTTTGAAAGAAAAGAAGATCGGATGTACTTGCAACCCAATGAAGTTAAACGAAATGAAACAAGAAAAACTGGAGATGGATGAAGAAGCAACTGAGCTCAACTTCCTCCTTCAGTCACCATTCATGCATTGTCATAAACACTTGCCAAAAGAAATTAAATCAAGAATGCATAATTAACAAAGATTAAAAGGGCATTAATACAACTGAATACATCTGCTGCTTCATTATCTCTAATTAATCTAGCATTAATAAGCAAATCAAAGACAATGAATGCTTATTCTATTTGTTTTGGAATAACCCTCTAAGTTGGATAAATCAATAATTATTGCAAAGTAATTAATGACTAGTTGGACATCACCTCAAAAGATCGACCAAAACCACTTCAAAGGGGACGGTTGCATAGGATCTGGCATCCAAAGCTTTTAAAAAATATTTCATTAACATGTGATCAAATGATCAAGCAAAATTACAAGAGCAAAGGTTCAATGCTTCATTCTAAATAATGGAGCAATGCCTTGCTTATATAGAAAAATATGACGAAGAGTGGGGGATGCACTTGCCCAAGAGATAATGCACTTGCTTCCTTGGCATGACTTCGAAATGAGTTGTTTGAGGTTTGAACAATGGAAACATCTCGTAGCAAAAGCGCCACTTGCTAAAACTCATGCCATCTCTTAATGGATACATCCATTTTTTTGAGAATGTGCCTTCTCTTTAGATGAGGAAACTTTCACTTGCCGAATACTTGGTGAGAAAAACACTCAAAAGTGTTTTAGAAACGTTTGAAATGTTTCTACTTTACTTCGCCAACTCACAAATTTCAATTTCGGCATGTTTCTTTTATTTTATGAGCTGCTGATTTTTCCACTTTATTGATTTTTTGGTCCTTTTTACCATTTTCAAGTAATAATTAATTATGGAGATAAATAATCACTCGAAAACTTAGGAAAGTGGGTGCTTTGAGTTAGAAAACAAGCACCCCCATGGCAAATTCCGCCCCTAGACCACACTTTTATGTCCTTTTGAATATTTTAATTAACTTATTAAAAATAAGCCTTGAAAAACGGAAAAAATTATATTTTCCGGAAATTTAAAAAAACTTATGGAGAGTTAGTACATGCTCATATTTCTCAAAAACAATGATTAGCATGGTAATATACATTGACACAGGTTTTAATAACCTTCTAAGGTCTAACCACCAAGACATTTACTCTAGCTTTGGAGGAGTGGGTGAAAAACTCGAAAATTATGAGTCATTAAAAAAACGACATATAATTCTCAAGGAAAAAACACCCTAGAGTAATGTCTTGATGACTAGGTCTTTAAAGCCAAACCTTTTACATAATTTCATCATGCTAAGTCATTTATTACAATTTCCCTGCAAGGTATGAACATGTAAAAAAAAAAAAAGGGCCACTGATTAACTTGATGAACTTCTAAACACATGTGATGAACAATTGAATTGCTCAAGTCTTTGATTGTTCACTGGAAATCCACCTAAGCGCAACTTAGTGGATAACAAGACGCATATCCCCCTAACTTGGTTATTCTCACAACTTATTGTTCCTTAATGGTCTATCACGCTAACTTGACTTTGACAACTTTAATTTCCCCCATATTGGTGATACTAGTGTTGTCGATTATACCTTGGCCAACAAGGCTTTGCTACCAATATGTTGTTCCTTTAGGCCTCCCCCTTCCTCTAGCTTGTCACACACCCATTAGCTTCCCCCTTGTTACATTTTTGGGTTACTTCGAAAGTATTTACAACATGTTTGTGGGTTGTTCATGAGATTTGGGGTACATGGTGTATGTTCAGCCACTGGATGGTCAAGATGGATTGTAGTATGAGAGATGGTACATGATGGATGCACATTTGAGATAGACTGCTCAATGGATGCTTGACCTTAGTTGATTGTTCTTCTCTTGGGTGTTGGAGATTTCTTGCCTGGATGGTGGAGGCACTTGATGATGGCTACATGAAGGATTCACTTAGTGGAGAACACCCTGTAGGAAATGTGGAGCGTTGTGCATACAGAAGGAGGGCTTTAAGCCATAGATGGCATGTGGCAACTTGGCTTTCTGTTTGGGTGATTGGAGATGGCACACAACAACTTTGGAGAATATGTTTGATTGGCAAACTAAGTTGCCAGGAAACTTGGGTACGGGTACGGGGACACCACTTTTTGAAAAAGGGTACTTAGGTACGTCGAGGGTATTGTGTGTGTATATATATATATATATATGTCATAGTCACATTATACATGTCATAGTCACATTATACATGGATATAGATTTCTTCATAAATTATGAATCATGATTCATAATTATAAATTCGATGATTATTTGAACAATGAACATTCAGATTGAAAATTTGAAACATAAAATTTGATAAATCATAGACTCGGTAGCTATCAATTAGAAGACTAGAAGGTATATAAAATTTGATAAATCATTGTACCAGGCAATTGTAACAGAGAATCAAACTTAGACATGAAAGTACACTTGAAATCTTATTTTAAACACCTATTTGTATTGTTGTTACAACCAATAAAAAATAAAAAATTGCCAAATATATTCCTACGTTGATGTGAGTGTATTTCTCAATATTAAATACATATGTATATTTTTTATGTGCACATTTGGTAGTCAAATTATGTTCCATGAGTGTTGAACATAAAACCATAAAAACATTCATTGTAAATCAATGTAAAATCAATCTACCAGATTTTGACAATATTCAGTGGAATTTGAATAGTGTTGCAAAGTGTTTGACATAAGTCTTGAAGCAGACTCCATACGTAGTTAGCAAAAAAAAAGTTGAGATTTGGTGGGGGGTCATTACATTTTCCCCAATGAATTGCATTTTATTGAGTCAGTCATACCCCCGGAGTACCCAAACGTGGGGTACGAAGTACCCAAACACGGGGTACGGTGTACCATTTTGCCTATAAGTACCCATTTTCTTATAAGGGACTCTCAGGTACATGGACCCAATATGGGGTACGGCGGGAGACGTACCCCACGAGTACCCAAGTACTCAGTACGGGTACGTGTACCCTACCCTCGGGTATGGGTACCCTGGCAACATAGTTGGCAAATGATATTACAGCAAGACAAAAATGCATCAAACACACCCAAAAATATCCTATATGCACATGCACAACTATATGAGACTAGTGCCTTCCTTAGGGGGTTTTATTCTATGTCTTTTTCGTTCTTTTTTTAAATGCATATTTTTATATGAACTAGATGTCTAAATACAAACTAAAGCCACCAAAGAATGTTTTGAAAAGAAACTAAGCTAAGAGAAGATTCATATGTTTAAAGAGAAAGTAGAGAAAATCCAGAACTTAGAAACTGGCTCTAGTGCCTTGGTTGTCTAGGTCAATGTTATCAGAACCTCACTGGTTTTGACAAAACCAACCAGTTGGACCACAGGGTTTGCCGAGTCAAATCAGGAGCTCAAACCCTTTTTGGCTGGTCTTGTGTGAAATTGGTCGGTTATGTATGGAACCGACCAGTTTTCTCCAAACCGGCTAGTTCTGTACAATAATGCCAAGGCCCCCGAAAAACAAAGATTGCAAATTTTTTAATAATATAAAAAAAGGGTCCACATATGAGATTTTATTTGACCCACAACTCCTTTTAACCTTTTAAAAGAAGGCTCCTACCCTCCATATCAATCACATCTCATTTTTGGAATTTTTCCTTTGTCATTTTTCTTGTGCCCCTGTGTATGGAGTACTGACTCATGAGTCAGATAGGTCAGCTTGCAACATTTTCCAATGAAGACCTATATAGGATGGACCTGGACCCTCTTCCACAGCAAGAGTATGTGGACATTGATGTTGGAGTTGAACAGGTGCCTCTAGGCCTAGTGGAGTCAAGCCATGCTCATGTTGAGGCTGCAGATGATGACTCCGAGTCTAAGCATGATGGATAATTCTAATATATGATTAGGATCATTAGATTGTAGATTGTAGATTCTAGACTATAGTCATTTGCAGTCGGTGCTATTTTGATTTTATACACTCTTACTTGGTATATACATGAGAAACTTTGCATATTTGTGTATAATGGTTTGAATTCACATGGATGCACATGAATGTGTGTGTATATATATATATATATATATATATATATATTGAAAATATGAATATTTTATGTATTTTTTCTCAACCGTTTTTTTGATCTCGTTTTTGTCCAATTTTGGTTCCTAGGGTCAGGGTTTGACCACTAGTCCGGTTCTGATAACATTGACTTGGGTGATGGAGTCTGCTTGCTCCTTTTCCTGTAGCGCCCTTGATGGTTGATTGCTGAACTTTTGGAGGTTGTAGACAATCCATGAAGCCTCCAATGGTGAAGCACGCCCTTGAGAATCCTGGTTCCAACCTGCAAAATGAAGAAATCAAAGATCAAGAAGTCAGGAAGACAATACAAGATCTACAAATCGCTTCACTTAAACAAGTTAGGAATTTTAAATGGATAAAATAAATGAAAACCAACAACAAAAGATAAAATTGATTATTAGGGAGAGACACTTCACTAACTAGATCATAGAAGATAAACCGCAATCTGCAATCTAAATCCAAGTAAAGACAAATGATATCACCTCAACCACGAAAAAATAAACCATCAAAGCATTCTATAGTAGAAAGCAAGATCTGAAATCACAAAACCATTTTGACAAAGATTCAACAAGAAACCAAATCGATTTGTTGCAAATAAGTTTTGAGTTCTATTGCCTGGAAAATCTCCCTTACAAGTGAAATCAACTTCTCCTTCATAGAAATGAGGAGGCTCAACCCTAATCCATAAGGATTGAGGGCTGAGATTAAATCTTTCCCAAGCATCATCAATGGCTGACATTAAACACTTTTTTTCTTTTACAAAATTACTAGAAAATGCAAAATGAGAGAAGGGGGCGAATTGCCTCAATAATGCCCAATTACATGATAAAAATTACAAGATATTAGATCAAATGCTGAGTTGGATTGTTGTGTCAGACACCTTGACACTTCGCTTGCTGATTTGGAGATGAAATAAGTGAGAAATTCATGAGTTGCTTGCTTGGTGCGCTTCCATTGGAGGAGAGTGTGCCCCTCCTCATGCTACATGGTTGTTTCGCCCACATACAATGCCAAGTGAAAACTCTGAGATTTGGGTTTTGCTTAGAAAATTATTTTAAGAGAATTGAAGCTGCCAATTTGTCTTCAAAATTGTCCAATTGCTGGCTGATTAATTCATTTATTAACTTAGGAAATTTTTGTTAGAAAGAGGCAACAAGGAAGGTCTTCTAGCATTGCATGTGTCCTTGCATGCTAGGAAGACATTAAACAAGAAGCCAAATGTATTTAATGTGATTTTCCTAAGTTTGGACTTAAGAAAATACATTACTAATTTTAAATTTGATTTTGACTTAATGGAATCACTTTTATAAAGTAAAAAGTTAAATAAACTTAAGTGATGGCTAATCTAATCTTGGCCATTGAACATTCGGCAGGAGGCAGCCGTACCATTCGGCAAGAGGCATTCATACAATCATACAGAATCCGTACAAGCTCACGTCAAAGCCGTAAGGATCCGTACAATTGCGTAGAGGAGGCTGTACTATTGACACAGGGCCCGTAGAGCTGCGTTGGGGGTGTGCTGGGTTGCTGGATTTGTCCAGTGTTTCTGCAGAGGTTTCATTTTGCAAAGTTGGGTGATTTATTTGCTGGTTGTAAAAGTTCCATATCTTCATAATATAAATTATATATTTGACTACTGCACTGGTTTTCCCATCTTGGGTTTTATCCGGGGGTTTCCATACCCAAAAATACAGTGTCTATCTTTTATGTGATGTTGTGAATGTTTCTTAGTATTTTATTTCCGCTGCAATACTAGTAAATGAAATTCATGTGTGGTTTCTAGTAACAAATTAAATATACTTGGATTTCAAAGGAAATTTACATGGTATCAGAGCTCAGTTGAGCTGAATCTGAGAGATTTGCAGAGCTAGTGATAGATCAGGGGCAGATCTATTGAAGACAAACCTAGATTTCAGATCTAGGGTTTGACAGGCACACTTCAGTATGGCCGTGCAGTTGAGAGTCGAGGATAGATTCCAAGGGGCTCAGAACATTCCTACATGGAACGAAAGGATCACAAGGATCCTGGATGTCAGTGATGCAAATGAACACATTGACTCCACGAAGGTTGTGCACGTAGATCCAATGGATTTGGTAGCTTGGAAGAAGATAGATTCCAGAGCCATGTTGATTATCTTGGATGGAGTGAAGGACCACATAGTCCCTCATCTTTCCGGGAAGAAGACAAAATCAGAGATGTGGAAGGCTATGGAAAGTCTTTTCCAGAGCAAGAACAAAAACCGAAAGATGGTGCTGCAAGAGAGGATGCGCAGTACCAAGATGGCCAAGGGTGAAGGAGTGGTGCCTTATCTCATAAGGCTCACACAGATCAGAGACGAGCTTGGAGCAGTTGGCTCTAAGACTGAGGATGATGAGCTAGTTTGGATAGCCCTCAATGGATTTTCTAAGCCATGGGACACCTTTGTCAAAGGTGTTGTGGCTAGGGAGAAGCTCATTGATTGGAAAAGATTGTGGGATGACTTTATGCAGGAGGAGACTCGCATGGGTCAAGGATCAACTTCATCTAGCAGTGCCCCACAGATTTTGGATGAGGAAGCTCTAGCCTTGACAGGGAAGAGCAAGGGTAAGTCCAAGGGAAAGAAGGGTGGTAAGAAGAACCTTGACATGTCAAAGGTCAAGTGTTTTATCTGCCACAGCAAGGACACTTTGCCTCTCAGTGCCCAGACAGGAAGAAGAAGAACAATACCTAGATGGCAGGATTTGTAGAGGTGGAGGAATTCAGCAAGAACTTCAATGAAGGTTTTTACTTGATTGCTTGCATGGCAAGGACCACAGGCAGCAGTGTTTGGTATGTGGACAATGGAGTATCTTGTCATATGACAAGACAAAAGAGATTCTTCAAGGACTTGTAGGAGGCTGGATTAAATCTCCACATAGAGTTGGGTGATGATGCGCAATATCAGGCGTAGGAAATTGGCACTGTTTCTAGAAAACCCCTCAGTTTTCTTAATGTATTGTATGTTCCAGGGTTGACTAAGAACCTCATATCCATTTCAACCTTGGAGGACAAGGGATTTCAGGTGAAGTTCCGAGTTCATAGGGTGTATATCAGGCCAAAGGTGTCGGATAGGAGTTTGGATCGGGTGATTGGGATCCGGAGCGAGAAGGTGTATAGATTACACTTTGAGTCTGCAAAGGCTCTAGTCAGTAACAACAACAGTCAAGGTGATTTGTGGCAGAGGAGGATGGCACACTTACACCATGGAGCACTGAGGCATTTGAGACAGGTTGTCATTGGAGTTCCTCAAGTACAGGAGGAGAAGAATAACCACTGCAAGGGTTGTGTGTTGGGGAAGAACGCCAGGATAATTTTCCCACAGAGTGAGCACAAGTCTAAGGGGACCTTGGACTTAGTGCATTTGAATGTTTGCGGACCTATGAGTGTGACAGTGTCCAATCTTTCAGTGGTTACAGTTACTGCGTCACTTTCATTGACGATTATACCAGGAAGACCTGGATCTATTTCCTAAAGGATTGGTCAAAGGTCTTTGAGTGGTTTTGGGAGTTCAAAACTCTTGTAGAGAACCAGACAGGAAGGAAGATCCGTGTTTTGAGGATGGACAATGAGGGAGAGTACACCTACAATGAGTTCGTGGAGTATTGCTCAACAGAGGGGATCAAGAAGGAGCACATAGTGCCTCATACCCCGCAGGAGAATGGAGTGGTGGAGAGAAAGATCCGGACAATGGTAGGAGCAGCCAATGCCATGCTATTTGAATAGGGATTACCACTATTCCTTTGGGTCAAGGCTTACATGACTACGGTATACATTCAGAACAGGTGTCCCCAAACAACTTTGGGGAGGAAGACACCCGAGGAGGTCTTCATAGGAACTAGACCAGATGTGAGCCGCTTTTGCATATTTGGGAGTGTCTGCTATTGTCATTCATGTTGACACTAGGAAGAAGCTGGACCCTTCTGGAGAGAAGGGGTTACTTGTTGGTTACAACGAGACTTTGAAAGCATTATATTCCTGCTCGCAAGAGGATCATTGTGAGTAGGGATGTCCAGTTTGATGAAGACAGAGCCTTACGGAGATCTATGGACTTACCAGCACAAGAGCAGCCAACACAAGACTCGGGGGTTAAGTTGGAGGAGCCAAAGGTACACCTACAGCTACAACTACAGCCATAGGGCATAGGTTCTGGTAGTTAGAGGAAGCCAGGTGGACAGGATCCTTTAGTTGTTGACTTGGAGGATGAGCCGCAGCAGGAAATGAATATCCAACAGTCGTAGCAGGTAGACACTAGGCCAAGCCCTAAGTGGTTTAGGTCCATAGTTCAGGATTTCGAGTACATGAATCCCCCACAGAGCTCCATGAGGCAGAGCAAACCATCAAAGAGACTTAGCTATATGGCATTGATGACATAGTTGATTAACTATGAACCTTCCAGTTTCGAGGAGGCTGCACAACATGATGTGTAGCAGGAGGCTATGGTTGAGGAGTATGACCCCATCATGAAAAAGAAGGCATGGGAGGTTGTGTCGAGGCCACAAGGTAAAAAGGTGGTGGGATCTAGATGGATCTACAAGGTGAAGCATGCAACAAACGAAAGTGTGGAGAAGTATAAGACGCGCTTCGTGGCAAAGGGGTTTTTAGAAAATGAGGGTATTGACTATGAGGAGACCTTCACCCCTGTTGCTAGGTATTCTTCTATTTGGACCATTATCTCACTAGCAACAGAGATGGGTTGGCGTGTCCATATGATGGACGTCAAGACTTTCTTCTTCAATGGAGTCATACAGGAGGAGTTATTCATTGACCGGGCAGATGAGTTTGATGTGGAGGACAGGGAGACGCATCTATGCAGGTTGTAGAGAGCTCTTTATGGGCTAAAACAGGCACCTTGAGGATGGTACTCGAGGATAGACAACTATCTATGGGAGATGGGATTTCAGCGGAGTAAGGTGGAGCACAACCTGTGCTTCTTGACAGGCGAGTGCCTCCCATACTGGTCTTATATCTAGATGATCTCTTTATTACAGGAGATGAGAGGCTGATTGGTGACTTCAAGTCCAACCTTGCAGTTGAGTTTGAGATGAAAGAATTTAGGTTGATGCATTACTTCCTAGGCTTGGAGGTTTGGCAGAGAGACGGGTGCTTCTTCATTGGATAGGGGAAGTATGCAGTGGAGATCTTGAAGAGATTCAGGATGTTGGATTGCAAGCCTATGGCCAGATCTCTAGTTTCCAACTGGAGGAAGATTGATGCATCAGGGTCAGACGGATTTCATCCTACATTGTATCGCTAGCTTATTGGATCGCTCATGTATCTGGTCAACACACGACCAGGCAATAGCTTTGCAGTCAGCTCCTTGAGCCAGTTGATGGTGGATCCTCGAAGAGTGCATTAGATGACTGCAAAGCACATACTTCCCTACATCAGAGGTACATTGGAATATGGGTTGGTTTTTTAGCGCATGGGGATGTAGAAATAATAGATCAATGCTATGAACAATGATGCTAAGAAGAAGCACAGGAAATAGATCTTGCTACTAAGAATTCTCACAAGCATAAACAGGAAAAATAGAGAGAAGAAAAAAGACTGAATCACATGAATGAAGAGATGAATATTGGTGTGTATTTTTCCATTGAATAGTGATGAATAATAGTGTACATAAATAGTACATCCCTCATAGAAAAATCGAGTTGTATGGAGACAACTCATAAAGCTCAAAAAGGCTGACTTACCAAAGTATAGAAAACCTCCATAGGTGGCTAAAGCACTTCCCAAATCTATCAAGGACCTCACAAGTTGGAAAAAGCATGAGTGAGTTGTCAAGGAGATGGAAAAAACATGTTAATCCTAGAAAATGGAGGAAAAGTCATGAAGGATGGGTTGGAAACAAAAGCACCCAGTTTCCTAGTTTGACTAGCTTTACCTTATCCATAGAAAAGCAGAAAAAACACAATAAAGCAGAATCTGCTGTAAAGTGTTGTATACTAATTCTGGATGGTCAAAAAGTGGTCAAGATCAACCTAGAATTAGAAATAAATCATTCCTAGGATATAGATGGCATGTATTGACTTTAAGGTGCAAGTGGATGCCAACTAATTAAGCTAGTGGGTGAATAATTAATCAAATAATGATTAATTATTTTATCCTAAGTTATGAGTGTGTTTAATATATTCCAACAGGGGAGTGCATAGTTAGCAGGCTTCACAGATGCTGATTAGGCAAGATGTGTAGAGGACCGGAAGAGCACTTCAGGTTGCTTCTTCAACATTGGATCAGGGTTAATTCTTGGTTCAGTAGGAAGCAAAAGTCAGTTGCATTGAGCTTGGCAGAGGCTGACTACATGGCAGCCAGTTTGGCTGCTTGTGAGGGAATGTGGCTAAGCAAGTTGCTTTTAGGGTTGTTCAAGTGTGAACTAGAGGCTATAGTAGTTAATTGTGACAATCGGAGTGGCATTAAGCTATCTAAAAATCCAGTGTTACATGACTAGAGAAAACACATAGACATTTGATACCACTTCCTGAGAGATTGTGTACAGAGAGGAACCATTTGGTTGGAGTACATACAGACAGATGAGCAGGTGGCAGACATTTTCACCAAGGCACTTTCCAGACACAGTTTTGTGAAGTTCAGAGACAAGTTGGGGTTGCTACCGAATCCCTTCCTCGTTGAGAGGGAGTGTTAGAAAGTGGCAACAAGGAAGGTGTTTTAGCATTGCATGTGTCCTTGCATGCTAGGAAGAGATTAAACAAGAACCCAAATGTATTTAATGGGATTTTCCTAAGTTTGGACTTATGAAAATACAATAATAATTCTAATTTGATTTTGACTTAATGGAATTACTTTTATAAAGTGAAAAGTGAAATAAACTTGAGTGATGGCTAATCTAATCTTGGCCATTTTTCTCACCAGAGGATTATATCCATTGATCCATAGTGAGTTAGTGTTTTCGGTTAGCCATTGAGTTAAAAGGAGATTTGGTGGAGAGGACACGTACACAGGAGATATACAAACAAAGAGAAGTCAGATGAAGGAATTTACTGAAGAGACAGAGGAGCATTTACCCGACAGATTCACCGAGGTTCCAGGCTGAGCTAGACGTCGTATGGAAGCACGCATAGGGCAGCCCTACCATTCGGCAGGAGGCAGCTATACAACAATACGAAATTCGTACAAGTTGACGTCAATGTCGTATGGATCCGTACAACTGTGCAGAGGAGGCTGATTAATTCATTTATAGACTTAGGAAATTTTTGTTAGAAAGTGGAAACAAGGAAGGTCTTCTAGCATTGCATGTGTCCTTACATGCTAGGAAGACATTAAACAATAAGCCAAATGTATTAATGTGATTTTCTTAAGTTTTGACTTAGGAAAATACATTAATTAATATAATTTGATTTTGACTTAATGGAATCACTTTTATAAAGTGAAAAGTGAAATAAACTTAAGTGATGGCTAATCTTGTCTTGGCCATTGATCTCACTGGAGGATCACATCCATTGATCCATAGTGAGGGTTAGGGTTTTCGCTTAGCATTGAGTTAAAAGGAGATTTGGTGGAGAGGACATATACACAGGATAAATATAGACAGAAGTCATACGAAGGAATTTGCTGAGAAGATGGAGGAGCACTCACCCGACAAAGTCACTGAGTTTCTAGGATGAGCTAGAGACCGTACATGATCACATTGAGGAGGTCGTACTATTTAGGCAAGGGAATTCGTACAACCGTATGGAGTCTGTACAAGCTGACGTCAGTGTAGTACGGTTTCGTACAACTACGCAGAGGAGGTTGTATTGTTGACGCAGGGGCTGTATTGTTGCGTTGGGGGTGTCCTGGGTTCTTGGATTTGTCCAGTGTTTCTGTAGAGGTTTCAGTTCACCAAGTTGGGTGATTTATCTGTTGGTTGTAAAAGTTCCATATCTTCATAATATAAATTCTATATCTGACTTCTGCACCGGTTTTCCCATCTTGGGTTTTATCTGGGGGTTCTATACCAAAAAATACTGTCTATATTTTATGTGATGTTGTGAATGTTTCTCAGTTTTTTATTTCCGCTGCAATATTAGTAAATGAAATTCATGTGTGGTTTCCAGTAACAAATTAAATATACTGTTTAGCCCTAGTTTGGATTTCAAATGAAAATTTATAATTTTTAAATCAACCCTTAGGAAAGTTTGTTAATAATTCCCATTAATTCCATTGAGGTGAATTTATGCTCAAGATACTTGAAATTTTCCTTAAATGGATAACTTAATGCTTTGACATGTTGTACAAACCAAATCCATGCCATAAACTAATCTGAATTGTGCAATAACATGTTGCTCCAATTAATTATTCTTCAACTTAGGCTTTTTAATTTTTAACTTAGGGAAAATTTTCATTTTAAAGTCTATTAATTCAATTTGGATGAAAATTATACTTGGAGGGGTCCAATTGGCATCCGAAGGCTAAAGCATGGTGAATGACAATACTTGAAGCCCCCATGCTGGTAGTTGGTCCTATTGACCATGTCAAACTCAAGTTTGACTAGTAAAAAAGTTAAATTTGGTCAAAATTTATCAATGAAGTCCAATGATGAAATGACTCGGCCAAAGACTAATAGGTAAAATAACACTTGTAATGATTAGTATTGAAAGAGAACTAGAGCTACGAATTCATACTTTACACAAATGATACAGGCGAGTCATCACATGGTCTCATCATAAGAAGATGTATAACATAACATATAGCATTAAGTAAGTGCTTTATATTCATGCCACCATTTAGATTACCATCGAGAATATTGCATAGATCATTCTTCTCTCGGGTGAAGTGGATGGTCAAAATCAGAAAGGCCAGTCAAGTGAAGGATTGGTCATGGAAGACTTGAGTAACTTAGAAGAAGGGGATTAGTAGGGGACTTTGTGACATTCATTAGTCAAGCAAAAACTAGGGAGAACGTGTCTCACAAATGGATGATGTGCTAGAGGAAGATACCCCTTTGACCTTAACACTGGGACTCAACACCCCTTAATCCTTAACCTTAGCTTTTCAGGCTCCTTCTTGGACTTGTCTTCATTTATTTCTTGGACTTTATTTTATACTTTCTACTTTGATAAGACCTTGGCTTTTTCTTTTTCTTTTTAGTCCCATGCAAGTTTAGACTTGCTTCCTTTTCATTCTTTGCTTGATTCTTCATTTTTACTTGGCCTTCATTTTCTTTTCTTTCTTCATGCAAATACAAGGAATCTTGGAATGGGAACTGCTTCATGTGCCTTTTATGAGGCACTAGAAAGGGGAAGAATCCTTTCATGCTTCAAAACTAGGAAGTACATTTCTAGCAACTAGCCAACCTTAGCTCATAGCTCCCCGAGCAGAGATTGACAAGAAGGGCATAAGGGGTCAGAAGGCGGTAATCCTAGCACATAGCCAATCATTGAGGGATTTATGAGAAAGGCATACGACATCTAAAAACTAGTTCTCGTAGCTCATAGCCAATCATGCAAGGATTTACAAGGAGAAAGGCATAAGGCTTCGGAGAACTTTGTCGCACACATCAAAGTTGAGACACCAAGGAATAACATGTAAACCATTCTAATAAAGTGGTCATAGAGGGGAAGTCCTTAGTCACTCTATCAAATCTAGATCAATGGGGTTTAACACAAACAAGGGTGACATGGGATGGAGTAAGGCCGATGATGGAGCCAAGAGGAAGAGTGCCATCCATGCAATAGTGAAGAGGTCATACTAAATAATGGTATGCGCATAAAACAAAAACTACTTCTATATATTATACTATGCATGAATCCTACTCACGCCGCTGATAAAAAATTTCAAGTGTAAAGTAGAATTTACAGACACCTAGTACATCGGTCAATAAAAATCATATAATCCATAAGTACATCCTCTAGGCATGCATCTAGTACAATAAAAATAATGACAAGGAACCATCTAAAGGAAACAACATGGTAGCTGATACCAAATATCTTAGTAATCACATAGGCATCACTTCTTTGTCAATATGTCGTGCTCATACAAAAATGATCCAACCTTGCTCAACACTGTAAAAACGAGGATATTGTAAATTTTCCTTTAAAACTCAACTAGGGCTAAATAGTATATTTAATTTGTTACTGGAGACCACGCATGAACTTCGTTTACTAGTATTGCAGCGGAAAGTAAATACTGAGAAACATCCACAACATCACATAAACATAGACACAGTATTTTGGGTATGGAAACCTCTGATAAAACCCAAGATGGGAAAACTGGTGCAACAGTCAGATAAGAAATTTACATTAAGAAGATATTGAACAATTACAACTAGCGGATAACTTCACCCAACCTAGTGAAATAGAACCTCTACAGAAACACTGGACAATCCCAGCAACCTAGCATGACCCCAGCTTATCTGTACGGCCTCCTCTGCGCAGCTGTACGAATCCGTAAGGCGTTGACGTCAGCTTGTATGGAATCCGTACGGTTGTACAGTTGCCCTTGTTGAAATGGTACGACCTCCTCTACGTGATCCTATACAGTCTCTAGCTCAACCTGGAAACTCGGTGACTCTGTAGGGTGAGTGCTCCTCTGTATTCTCAGCAAATTCCTCCGTTTGTTTTCGCTTTGTCTGTATCTCTCCTGTGTATGTGTCCTCTCCACCAAATCTCCTTTTAACTCTATGCTAAGCGAAAACCCTAACCCTCACTATGGATCAATGGGTATGATCCTCCGGTGAGATCAATGGACAAGATTAGATTAGCCATCACTTAAGTTTATTTCACTTTTCACTTTATAAAAGTGATTCCATTAAGTCACAACCAAATTATTTAATTAATGTATTTTCGTAAGTCAAAACTTAGGAAAATCACATTAATGCATTTGGATTCTTGTTTAATGTTTTCCTATCATGCAAGGACACATGCAATGCTAGAAGACCTTCCTTGCTGCCGCTTTTTAACACTACCTCTCAACGAGGAAGGGATTCGGTAGCAACCCCAACTTATCTTTGAACTTCACAAAATTGTGTATGCAAAGTGCCTTGATGAAAATATTCGCCACCTGCTCATTTGTCTATATGTACTCCAATCGAATGGTTCCTCTCTGTACACAATCTCTTACAAAGTGGTACCGAATGTCTATGTGTTTGCTTCGATAATGGAACACTGGATTTTCAGATAGCCTGATGTTGCTCTGATTGTCACAATGAACCACAGTAACCTGTAGCTCACACTCGAACAACCCTGAAAGCAACTTCCTCAGCCACATTCCCTCATAAGCAACCAAACTGACTGCCATGTACTCAGCCTCTGCCGAGCTCAATGCAACTGACTTACTCTTCCTGTTGGACCAAGTTACAACCCCTGACCCAATGCTGAAGCATCAACCTGAAGTGGTCTTTCGGCCTTCTACACATCCTGCCCATTTAGCGTTTATGAAACCTGCTAGCTGTACACTCCCCCTACGCTCATAAACCAACCCATACTCCATTGTACCTTTGATGTAGCGAAGTATGTGCTTTGCAGCCTGCTGTTCGCCGAATGCACACCAGCAGCAGAAATCTAATAAAAGTTGACTCCTCACTTGAGAAAGTGGGAGAGGTGTGGCCTTGGGGGCAAACACAGAGCCAGGTACTGTCACCTACTCCTAGCTCCTCCGTTTAGGCTAACTCCTAACGAAGCCAACGGGGGTAGTCTCTAACAAAGAGTTTCTATGGCTCAATGTTTTAAATGTTTTTTTTGTGTGGTTGCGGTTGCGGATGGGTGTTGTTTAGGAGTTTTCTAATGGGAAGATCACAGTTTTAACTTTTAGAAAATTACAAAGATATGCTTGCGACATTTAAATAAAACACAACAAAAGCATCCATAATGATAAGATATTGAACAATACACTTGAGATATGAAAATAAAATAATAACAGACTAGTGTCTTATCCAATGGGCATGGAGTCAAAAATTATAATGCTGGGATGCTTGATACAAGAGTTCAATGCTTGTGCGATCGTTTTGCAAATGCACTTTGTAAATTTTATCAAGTTTTAGTGATCTTGGATTATTAATGCTAAGAGAACAGGGTATCAATGTCCAACCGAAAAAATATTCTAAGTCGTTCCGTTCGAGACTTGTCGGCCTGTCCAGTATCCCGGGCTAGGTGTTCGAAGAACTTAACCAGCAAGCCGGGAAACTTAGACAACGAGGGGTTCCGGCGCCCTTACTAAGAACAACTTGAATGCTTTTGACAAAGCTGGTGCGTTGGTTGTGGGGGTGAAGATTTTATTATGTTATCACTTGTCTGATTAACAATTTCAACCACCGTTTTGGGTACAAATCCAACTTTTTAGAGTCGACAGAGCATACTTGGTGGCGGAAAGCAACGAAGTAAATTTTAGAAAGGGGAGTGTAAGTTGCAAATTTTAAGTTAGGAGCACACAGTTCAACTCTCCGACAGAGAGTGCTCTTGACTTTGTCTTATGACAGAAGTTCAAGAGACTTTAATTAAACTATATGCTTGATGCAAGGATAATGCAGTGGGAATGCTCTCCGACATAGAGTGCTCTTGATTGGGTTATTGCAAGTTCAAGAGACTTTGGTTCTTTTTATAAGACAATCAGCTTGTAAATTGAAACCACATGATAGCTCAACAAATTGTAAAACAACGAAACAATGACATAGCAAAATGAAACTAAGCTACTAGTAGAAATACACCAAGCTAAGAGGAAGCAAACCACTCAAAGGACAATGCAAGACTTCCCCAAATGTGGGAAGTCGGGTCTGGGGGATTAAAGACCCCACTCACGAAACTTTTATTAAACTGTTACAATCTTTTGGATTTTCAACCTTCAAAAAAAATTGAAAAGTTAAAATAGAAGAAGCCTTAATGGCTTTTACAAAATGAGAGTGATGGTTCACAACTTCTTCTTGGTTTCTCCTTCAAGTTTTCTTGTTTCTTGTCCTTTATAGATTTCTTCTTTGATCACCTAAGGCACAACAAAGCTCATAGACCCATATTATTGTCAATCAAATCAAAGAAATAAATTGGAACTAGCTAACCTAACGCAAGTTCTAGACTTTAAAAATTGGGATCTATATGCAAGGGAGCAAACTAGTCTATATGCCAAATCAACTTCTAGATGCAAGTTTTGAACTTCCAATTTTTTCTTTAATCTTTTTTCGAAAATGAAACTAAATGCAAAAAATTACATGCAAAGTGGGAAAGAAGAGATGGTATAATGGAGCAAAAAGGGAGCAAGAAGAAGGCTGAAATGAATGAGGAAAAGAGGAAAAAAGAGGGAGCGAACAGCAGTAAAGAATGCTGCAAAAAAGTGAAGGAAGAGGCTGAAAACGACGACGAAAGAGGGCAGCCAACAAAAATGATAGTTGGATGCAACAAAAGTGAAAAATAGGGCAACGAAAAAGGTGAAAAGAGAGGCAAACAAACAGTAAAAATGGGGCAGTGAATAGAGAAGAGGAGAAAAAGCAAAACCAAGCAAGAAAGAGCAAGCAGAACTAGATCCAAAGACAAGGATCCAAAACCAAAAAAAGCCATTCTCCTTTGTACAAACTCATAAGAGTTTTTCATTTTTACTTAAGTTAGTTCTCAAAAGTCCTTACAAGGATTAAATTCCCAAGGCATTTGTACTTCATTAATAAAACAAGGCTATGTGGTATAAGGCCTCCCATACTTTGGTTTTTCTTTCCCATTTGGGGAAGAGTGTTTTTGTTCTTAGCTTAGATTTATTTCAAGTACTTAGTGTAGTTTCATTTTTTGCAAAAGAGATACTAATTGTTAGTTTATTCATCTCATCTTTTGTTTATTTGAACTATATCATCTTTATGTTTTTATTTCAAGTTGCTTGTCTTTTAACAAGGAACTAAAGTCTCTTGAACTTGCCATAACACAAGTCAAGAGCACTCTCTATCGGAGAGCATTCCCACTGCATTTCCTTGCATCAAGCATATAGTTTAGTTAAAGTCTCTTGAACTTCCGTCATAAGACGAAGTCAAGAGCACTCTCTATCGGAGAGTTGAACTGTGTGCTCCTGAAGTTTCTACTTGAATTTATTATCTATTTGTGGATGCTTTTATTTTTCAAGTCTTTATTACATTGTTAATCTTATATCTTGTATCGCAACGTGGATTGCCCTTTATCTTGTGTTTATTTCATCTAAAACTACGATCTCATCATAATAACTCCTAAACAACACCCATCCGCATCCCTCAAACATCAAAAACACTTAAACACATTGAGCCATAGAAAACTCTTTGTTAGGGACTACCCCCCTTGGCTTCGTTGGGAGTTAGCCTGAAAGAAGGAGCTAGGAGTAGGTGACAGTACCTGCCTCTGTGCTTACCCTGAAGGCAACACCTCTCCCACTTTCTCAAGTGAGGAGACAACTTTCATTAGATTTTTGCTGCTGGTGTGCATTCGGCGGACAACATCTTTTGGCGCAATGACTTGCTTAAGAAAAGATAAGGTGAGAGAGATATCAACAAGACAATGTGAGCCAAGTCCAAGAACTCATGCATAGACCTCCAAAGTCGCTTCTTATTCCAATAGCATAAACAAGTATTACAATATAGATTTTGGCAGAGTGTTCTTGCCTAAAATCTCCATGAAGAAAAGAGTGCAAACAACCTCTATTTTTACAAAAAAAAAAGAAAATAGGGCTCAAATCCCTAAATTCGGACTAAGAGCAACATCGAAGTAATTGAATGAGCTCGACATGATGATTTGGAGTTGAACTGAGCTGCAACTGAGTTGTAACTAAGTGCTGGAGTAATGAGGGGGGGTGAGGTGGCTCATCCTCCCTCGTAATGATCACCCAACCAATAGATATCCCACACTTCAACCATAAACGAATTTGACCAAGGAGGGCAAATTTTTGACTGATAGTTCAACTGCTACACTCCAATACTTGATCTGAAACTGACCGATATTGATTGGAATCATCATAAATGCTCCATGCTGAGCTAATTAGCTCTTTATTTTATTCAATTTGGCCTTTTTTGGAGATATTTTGATTTTCTCCAATTTATTATTTTTTATTATTTTAATTAATATTTCTCATTTTTTGGGTTTTTTGAGAAAATATTAATTATAAGGCCAGATAATAGTCTGAAACTTAGGATAAGTGTGTTGAGGGGCTAAATGAATGTTTTGGCTTAGAAAATAAGTGTTTATTTGCCAAAAACACCCCCCTGACCACTTAATTATTACAAATTGAAAATTTTCAATTAAACCATGGTCAAAATGGTTTAATTAATTGAAAATTTTAATTAATTCCCTATAGTCAAAAAATAAAAAATAAAAAATCACCACGCGTCCAGGAAAAGTTTTTTTCGGACATTGTTTTAATGTATCCCGGGGCTTAGGAAATGACCATGGAACATACCAATAGTGCCTAGTAGGTTCATATTTACTATTTGGACTCTAATAACCCTCCAAGGCCCAAAATTCAAAATTGGGCATTCCAGCTTTGGAGGAAGCAGGAGAAAACCTCATTGATTATACTCGGCTATAGGCAAAGCATAATTGACAAGGGAAAAAACTTCCTAGAATACCTTAGTTGAAATTTTACGTCTTAGGGGACCGAGCCACTCAAAACCCTTACTAGCACACTTTATTACAAAAACCCCATGGGGCATGGTCGTTTCAATATAAAAATAAAAATGACTAGCCAAAATTGGCTAGGCAAAACATTCTTAACTTCTGCTGCACTGAACAAGAACATTGACCATGTTCAACAAATGGCGACTCAACAAGAGGCTCAATTATGGTGTAAAATAGTTGATAACACAGCCGTCTAATGCAATCCACCATCCTGAATCTCTTTAAGATCTCCACTACATACTTCCCTTGTCCAATGAGGAAGCACCCGTCTCTCTTCCAAACCTCCAAGCGTAGGAAGTAATGCATCAACCTAAGGTCTTTTATCTCAAACTCAATTGCAAGGTTGGACTTGCAGTCACCAATCAACCTCTCATCTCCGAGTAAGAAAGAGACCATCTACATATAGTACCAGTATGAGAGGCACCTCAATTGACAAGAAGTATAGGTTGTGGTTCGCAGTACTCGATTGGAATCCCATCTCTCGTAGATAGTTGTCTATCCTCGAGTACCATGCTCAAGGTGCCTGCTTGAGCCCATAAAGAGCTCTGCAACCTGTATACATGTGTTTCCTTGCTCTCCACATCAAACCCCTCTGGCTGCTTAATGGATACCTCCTCCTTTGTAACTCTGTTGAGGAAGGCAGTCTTGACGTCCACCTGATGGACTTGCCAACCCATCTCTACTGCTAATGAGATAATGGTCCGAATAGAAGAATACCCGGCAATAGGGGCGAAGATCTCCTCATATCAATACCATCCTTTTGTGAAAACTCCTTTGCCACGAAGCGCGCCTTGTACTTTTCCACGCTTTCGTTTGCTGCATGTTGTACCTTGGAGATCCATTTGGATCCCACCACCATTTTATCTTGTGGCCTCGGTACAACCTCCCATACCTGATTCTTCATGATTGAGTGATACTCAAGCATGGCTTCCCACCACACATCATGTTGTGCAACCTCCTCGAAAATGGAGGGTTTGGAGTTGATCAACTCTGTCATTAGTGCCATATAGCTAAGTCTCTCCGCTGGTTTGCTCTCCTTCATGAAGCCTTGTGGAGGATTCACCTGCCTGGAATCCTGAACTGTGGACCTAAACCACTTAGGTCTTGGCCTAGTGTCTACCTCTTATGGCTACTGGATATATGTCTCCTGTTGTGGCTCATCCTCCAAGTTAATGACTGAAGCAACTTGTCCACCTGACTCCCTCTGACTACCAGAACCTGTGCTCTGTGTTTGTACCTGTACCTGTACCTTTGGCTCCTCCAACTTGAACTCCGAGACCTGTGCTTGTTGCTCCTCTGTTGGTAAGTCCATAGATCCTCGCAAGGCCCTGTCCTCATCAAACTAGACATCCCTGCTAACAATGATCCTCTTGCAAGTAGGGATATAAACTCTGTACGCCTTCAAAGTCTCGTTGTAACTAAGAAGTAACCCCTTCTCTCTAGAAGGGTCCAACATCTTCCTAGTGTCAGCATGAATGTGACAATAGAAAACACTCCCAAATATGCACAAGTGGCTCACATCTGGTGTAGTTCCTGTGAAGACCTCCTCAGGTGATACCTTCCCAAAGCTGTGTGGGGACACCTATTTTGAATGTATACTGCATTCCCGTATGCCCTAACCTAAAGGAGTAGTGGCAATCCCTGATCAAATAGCATGGCCTTGGTTGCTCACACCATAATCCTGTTCTTTCTCTTCGCCACTCCATACTGAGGCACAGTGTGCTCCTTCTTGATCCTCTCTGCTGAGCAATACTCCAAGAACTCATTGGAGGTGTACTCTCCCCCATTGTCCATCCTCAAGTGGATCTTCCTCCCTATTTGGTTTTCCACGGGAGTCTTGAACTCCCGAATCCGATCAAAGACCTCTGACTTGGCCTTCAGGAAATAGATCCAAGTCTTCTTAGAATAGTCGTTAATGAAAGTGACGCAGTAACTATAACAACTGAAAGATTGGACACTTATAGGTCCGCAAACATCCGAATGCACTAAGTCCAAGGTCCCCTTAGACTTGTGCTCACTTTGTGGGAAATGTCTCCAGATGTTCTTCCCCAACTCATAGCCCTTGCAGTGGCTATGCTTCTCGTCTTGTACTTGAGGAACTCCAATGACTGCCTGTCTCAAATGCCTCAGTGCTCCATGGTGTAAGTGTGCCATCCTCTTATGCCACAGATCACCCTGACTATTGCTGTTGTTGACTAGAGCCTTTGCAGACTCAAAGTGTAGTCTATACACCTTCCCACTCCGAATCCCAATCACCCGATCCAAACTCCTATCCAACCCCTTAGGCTTGATGTGCACCTTATGGTCTCGGAACTTCACCTAAAATCCCTTATCCTCCAAGGTGGAAATGGATATGAGGTTCTTGGTCAACACCAAAACATAAAATATGGCAACAAAACTAAGTGGTTTTCTAGACAACCTCTAAATTGAAACTGTGCCAATTCCCTTCCCCCTGATACTACGCATCATCGACCATCTCTATGTGGAGATTTAATCCATCCACCTACAAGTCCTTGAAGAATCTCTTTTGTCTTGTCATATGACAAGATGCTCCATTGTCCACATACCAATCGCTGCTGCCTGTGGTGCTTGCCATGCAAGCAATCAAGCAAAAATCTTCATTGAAGTTCTTGCTAAATTCCTCCACCTCTGCAGATCTTGCTATCTGGGTATTGTTCTTCTTCTTCTTGTCTGGGCTCTAGGAGACAAAGTGTCCTTGCTTGTGGCAAATAAAACACTTGACCTTTGACATTTCAAGGTTCTTTTTACCACCCTTCTTTTTCTTTGCCTTACCCTTACTCTTCCCTGTCAAGGCTAGAGCCTCTTCATCCACAATCTGTAGGGTACTGTTGGATGAACCTGATCCTTGACCTATGCGGGTCTCCTCCTGCACAAAATCATCCCACAACCTCTGCAATTAAGGAGCTTCGCCCTAGCCACAACACCTTTGACAAAGGTCTCCCATGGCTTAGAAAAGCCATTGAGGGCTATTCGAACTAGCTCCTCATCCTCAGTTTTAGAGCCAACTACTCCAAGCTCGTCTCTGATCTGTGTGAGGCTTGTGAGATAAGGCACCACTGCTTTACCCTTGGTCATCTTGGTACTGCACATCTTCTCTTGCAACACCATCTTCCGGTATCGTTCTTGCTCTGGTACAAACTTTCCAAGGCCTTCCATATCTCTGATGTGATCTTCTTCCCAGAAAGATGAGGGACTATGTGGTCCTTCACTCCATCCAAGATGATCAACATGGCTCAAGGAATCTATCTTCTTTCAAGCTACCAACTCTATCGGATTTGTGGGCACAACTTTCGTGGAGTCAATGTGCTCGTCTGCATTACGAACATCCAGGATCCTTGTGATCCTTTCTTTCCATGTAGGAAAGTTTTGAGCTCCTTGGAGTCTATCCTCGACTCTTAACTGCACAACCATACTGAAGTGTACCTGTCAAACCCTAGATCTGAACTCTAGGTTTGTTTCATCAATAGATCTACTCCTAATCTATCAATGTTGCAGCTAGTCTGTTAGATTTAACTCAACTGAGCTCTGATACCATGTAAATTTTCCTTTAAAATTGAACTAGGGCTAAACAGTATATTTAATTTGTTACTAGAAACCAGACATGAACTTCTTTTAATAGTATTGCAGCGGAAAGTAAATACTGAGAAACATCCACAACATCACATAAACATAGACACGGTATTTTGGGTATGGAAACCCCCGAATAAAACCCAAGATGTGGAAACCGGTGCAACAGTCAGATATGAAATTTACATTAAGAAGATATGGAACAATTGCATCTAGCAGATAACCTCACCCAACCTAGCGAAATAGAACCTCTGCAGAAACACTAGACAATCCCAACAACCTAGCACGACCCCAACGAAGTTGTATGGCCCCTGTGTCAACAGTACAGCCTCCTCTGTGCAATTGTACGAATCCGTATAGCGCTGACGCCAGCTTGTACGGAATCCGTACAGTGCTAATGCCAGCTTGTACGGAATCCGTACACTTGTACGACTGCGTATGCTGAAATGGTACGACCTCCTCTCCGTGATCTTGTACAGTCTCTAGTTCATCCTACAAACTCAGTGACTTTGTTGGGTGAGTGCTCCTTCATCTTCTCAGCAAATTCCTTCGTTTGACTTCTCTCTGTCTATATCTCTCCTATGTATATGTCCTCTCCACCAAATCTCCTTTTAACTCAATGCTATGGATCAATGGATCAATGGATGTGATCCTATGGTGAGATCAATGGCCAAGATTAGATTAGCCATCACTTAAATTTAGTTCACTTTTCACTTTATAAAAGTGATTCCATTAAGTCAAAATCAAATTAGATTAATTAATGTATTTTCCTAAGTCAAAACTTAGGAAAATCACATTAGTACATATGGCTTCTTGTTTAATGTCTTCCTAGCATGCAAGGACACATGCAATGCTAGAAGACTTTCTTTGTTGCCACTTTCAAACAAATATAGCACTCCATACATATGGTCTTATAAATCTGGCCCCATGGAGGACAAGTGCTATGTGGGAGAGAGTGCTTGAGAACCATATAATCTTTGGTCCACAACAACAGTCAGCAACCAAAACCCCTGCAATAGAAAAAACTATACCCTTCACATGGATCGATCGCCAGTAATTGGATATATAGGAAACAACCAAAGGAACGAAATAAAAATGTTGAAAATTTTCTAACTAAGAACGAAAATAAAATCTAAACTATGCTTACTGAAATGAAAGATGCTCTAGTGCTTATATATAGGGGACAAGTGCTCTGTGGGTGAGAGTGCTTGAGAACCATATAATCTCTAGTCCACAACAACAATCAACAACCAAAACCCCTGCAATAGCAAAAACTGGATATATATATATATATATGAAACAACCCAAGGAACGAAATAAAAATGTTGAAAATTTTCTACCTAAGAATGAAAATAAAATCTAAACTATGCTTACTGAAATGAAAGATGCTAAGAAACGTGAAAGCAATTGAAAATAAATTCTAAGACTAAGAAAAGCAAAAGCTCAAAATTGCATCCTGCTACTAAAGCGAGGAAAAGAAAATGAGCTTCTTGAGATCAAGAATCCAAGGTCTAAGGAAATTCTTAGGAACAAGAATACGGAAGAGGTAGCCACTCATGGCGGGTAAATAGTTTGAACGCCCATCAAAGCTTTCAATTAGGAATGGACATGTCCAAACATCCTCATGAGGCTGAGATATGGTTCTATAAGCATCATTCAACATCATCACAATGTCCCCAAAGGTGAATTGCCTACTGTTAGTAGTTTGTGGAATGCACTCCTTATCTTGGAAAAAATCTATCTCAACATATTAATTGTCATCTTGTGTTGGGTTTAGAGAATGATTTTGCATTTGAAAAGTTCCAGGCCCTTCCTGAGAGAAACAAGGCGGACCACTATCAAGCGAAAGGGCAACCCTTCCAACAAAAAACTCCGTCCTCAAGAAGAAGAGAGTAACCTTCTCAAGAATTCATTGCCTTAGACAAGCCTTGCAAGATTTAGCAAAAGCTTCCAAACACCAAGAAATTACCACATTTAAGCTCTAGATTGCTCAAGAAGAGAGGTGAGCACCACTTACCCAAGATAGACAAGAAGAAAAAGAGATAAGAATTTAGTTAATCCCATGATCTTGTGTTACAAATGAATGAGGAGTGTCTTATTTATATTTGTAACAAGGCATATATTTTCAAAAAGACACCTTTTCACTCCTCTAGGTCGACCTACCTAAAATAATTAAAATGTTTTTTCAATGAATCTTTAGGGTTTGTCACCCACAAGTTGGGGACCAAACCTCATGAGTCATATGACATAAAATAATAATAAAAATGATGAATTGTTGCAACTTGATGAAATGTTGAGCTTGGGAGGAGGGTGTCATGCCCTAACTAACCCCAACGATGTGTTTTTTCCCTCAATGCCCTCCTTCGGGTGTACGATCTCTTCAAAAGGATGATATCATCATCAATTTGACATGCTTGAGCCGGGAAGAGGGTGAATATATGAGAAAATAGGTCCAAGTGGGCATAAATGAGGTGTGCTAAGATGATTATGACAACCCTTACAAGTGTAATCACCTCTACAAAGCATAAACACAAGTGTCGTTGGGAGCCCCTAAACCATGTGTCCTAATGGAGTCATCCCAAGAAGCATCGAACACCAACCCGGGGCATAAATGCCCAACATGATGGGGAACTTCCGCCACATCAAGGGGTAGTCAACACTGCCACTAAGCCAATACCCCTTGACATGAAAACCAAGAGGACCTGCCATGATCATACCACAGGTTTTGATCCCCGCTAGACCAACACTTTTACATAATCAAGCCCCAAACTTGGCCTTTACAATGAAAAATACCACTCCTCTTTGGTAAATATGATATGGCATACTATAGAGAATTTGGAGGGTAAAAAACACAACATCATGAAAAGACATATCCCATGGTTACTAGCCCAAATTGTATTTTGAACATCCATATGCTAGGGCATCATCAACACTAGGACATCATCAGAACATGAAGAAACATGATAATTTCACATTTTTTGTAGTGCCTTCCTTGGGAAGTGTGACATTGCCTTTGGAGATGTGAAATTTTCTTTGAAAGGCGTGATATTATTTGGAAGTTGTGATATAGTGAATAACTCCGTTTGTATATGGTATTGAGATTTTGTGGATGGTATTTGTGGCTTGTTGGTGATTGCAGGTATCTTTCACCGAGTAGGGTCTTCCCTTGGGTTTCGGAGTTACCCAAGGTGTTGAGAGGTTAAACCGTGGTGACATTGGGTTTAACTCTCTCTCAAGCTTACCGTCACTAGCACTAGGTCTAAATAGCCTTGATTTGTAAAGGTGTGCTAGTTTGAACAGTAACAATGTGAAAATACTATTTGACAGATAATGGTGCTTTTTCATTCATATGGCTATTTTAGTGCCCAACTAATAGAAAGTTTGATATGTGCCTTGACCCACAATGAATGGCGAGGTCAGTTATTAAGGAGAATAACATTAACTTTTCTATATATAAGTCAAGTGTTCTTTCCATGTGGATATGGTATACTTGCTGTCAGTTTCAATATAGTTTCTTAGATGAATTAAACTTTACTTCCTTCTATGCGGCTATAAAGTTTGATACAGGCCTTGACCGATAATGAATGGATGGATCAGTTTTTAGGAGAATAACATTATTCTCTCTATATGGTATACCTGCTGTCACTTTCAATGTAGTTTCTTATATGAATTAAACTTTACTTCTTTCTATGCAGCTACCTATGAGGAACGCCACAATAAATTGAGCGCAAAAGCAGGTCAGAAGTACACCACTGCAGATTGTTAGAAGACGATTCTTTCCTCTGGAATGATTAATTGGTATAGTTGAAGCTACAATTTAAATGGGGACTAACAGGAACCTACATTCATTTGAAAGGACTCAAATCAAGGGTCATCCATTTCCACTAGTACTTCCTGATAAACAAGAAATTGGCGAATGATAATTACCAGGCACTAAGTCTGCCCATGACTCAATACATCAAGGGCTTCAATCGTAATACGATTAATCTTTCATGATATACAGTATGTTATCTTAATTAATACACCGACAGTATAGATATAGTGAAATCGCTTGGGTGTCAGATCTTAATGGTTTGCAGTTGTATATGACTGTCATTTACAGCAGACACTGCAAACTTAGCTTTTGGTACTGTCATGTTATAGTGTGTTAGCAAATTGATTTCATGTAAAAAGAAAACATAATGGAAATTCAGGAAAAGGAATATAAAAAAACTTAATTTTATTATATTCTTCCAATGAAGACATAGAAGGTCAAGAATAAATTCTGGTTCAAACACTGGCTAAAGACCATTGTATCTTTAGTTTCTTTGCATGGTTTGTTTGACTATTTGTCTTTGTCATGGTATTGCTTGCTGTCTTTGTCTTTCTCTCCTGGACTGTAATTTTACTTCATTGTGAAGGGTTTACAATTTCTGAGTTTAACCCAACTTTTATTTTACTATGTCATTTCCTTCGTTTGTTTTTAGGGAGGCGACTCTTTCTTTTGTTATTATTACTTGTATTTTCAAGTCCCATTGACTTATTTTGGTCATTGACCAATTTTAATATAATTTCATTTATTTATTTTCTAACAAGAAGCTATTTTGCTGGCTATTGTTGTAAAATTTGGATTGCACAACATCACAACAAAAGTTTTTAGTCATGTGCATATCCAATCCTAGATCTAGATTCAATAGAGCACACTTCACTTAGAATTTACCGAAGAGAAAGACAGGAAAATAGAAGAAATATGAAGCAAATATTAAGTAGAACACGAGTCAAATACTCAAGTGGATTGATCTTCCATTGTGTTTATTGAGCAAAAACACAGTACAATATATAGGCAGTATTACATGCAATACCTTGGGAAATACCATGGGTCCAACAAACCATATGAGTAGCTCACATTAATGCTAGCTTATCTTGACTAATTTCCCCAATCTATGACATTGTGCCAAGTGTAACTCCAAGTAGTGGCCATAATGAGGTGAAATGAACCTAGATTGACCATGAAGTGGTTAGGCAAGTCAACGAGTGTGAAAGGAACCATCATGTGGGCGCTAGAGGTGGTTTAGTGGCTTGGTTTTGGACCATTAATGAACAAATTGACCAAATCCTCAAGAGGGTGCACCCAGTCTCCTTAAAATGGGGAAATGCAATAACTACCCCATAAATGTAGCATAGAGGGGCACATTGACTCCATGGATTAAGGAAAAGAGTGGGTAAGTGGACAAACAAGCTTTTATGGCATAACCACTAGTCTAAGTGGGTCAAATGTGGACAAACTAGGATCCAAGACATTAAACTAGGAACTAGAACCATTTTCACATGGAACAACTTACACTAAACATTTGGAACCTTATGTAAAGATTATTAACCAAGGTCTAGATGGGAAATATGTTCCAACAATTGTAATTAGTTTGTTGAAGGTGAACCAATTTAGCTTCACTTCTATACTGAGATATTTTAACTTGTTGTAACCAATTGATGGTAGGGTGATTGTTCTCTAATCTTGTAAATCAAACTTCTAGGAAAAACGTAGCGACAAGAAAACTCAAGATTGTTGCACTTTTGTTTCAGTTTATTTAGTAATACAGAGAATTGCATGTCTTCACGTACTTGATTTTATGATAACATTGAAACCAACTTAATGTTGATGTGCATCTATTGTATTATCTTGTAAATATGCACAAACAAATTCACACAATAATTATAGGAGAACCAACCCTTCTCAATATGGTTGATGAAATTCTCTGTTTGAACTGGTGTTTTTCGAGTCTGAAGAGGGTGTCCCTAGACAATGTATACTACAATATGATATAAAAATCTACACATATTGCAAGAAAAACAACATATAAAGACTTCCACTTTGATTGTCTTTGAACAGCGAAGAGAAAGGGTAATTTTCAAACAATAAGTTCTAATGGTTCAGATCAGGTTTTATAATTGACTTTAACAACGAAACAAATGAAATGAAGAATCCTGCCTCTTAGACGGAATATCCTTGACTGCTAAAAGGGAGGAAAGAAATGTCATAATGTCAAAAACTTCTCCTTTTGGATGGCTTTCTTTGTTTTTAAACCACTTCTCTTTGCTATATATTAGAATTCTAAAGTTTTATGCCAAAAACAATAGGATCACTAAAAGAAAGACAAGCATAGTAGCACAAAGAGAGCACAAAGATTTGTCCTTGGAAACCCTTGTGGAGGAGAAAACCCAACCAAACTTCTTCGATATAGAATTCAACCAAGTATGGTGTAAAACCCCAAGAACAAGACTAGTAGTTTCCTCTCTTAGGTGTACTCTTCTCTCTCGCACACTTGCTTGAGCGTGAAGTGTGTTCAAATGAGGGAGGCGCCTCACCTATTTGTACTCATCAAGTGAGTGACCTAATAACCCATGAGGGCCGACCTGTTGCTCCAAACAGGGTCGACTAACTTAGTGAGACTCAAAATAACAATTATAAAATACTTTTGTGGGTATTATTTCCTCATCTTACAACGGAGGTTTTACCTCATGACTTTTACATGACCAATTACATCAAGGACATCTCCCGAACGAGGAATAATAATAATATAAAAGTACAATTCCGAAGTTACATTTATTTAACACTCCCTCTTAACAAGGAAGGTAGTCTACAACATCAACAATAACAACAACATATGTACAACTGACTAGTGAATCTATATGTCATAGGAAGTTTTGGAACAAAAACATCACATATCTAGAGCATCAGCATCAGCATGGAACATCATCATCAACAACAACATGAGTATCATCATCAGTATGTGACTGTTGGAACATCATCATCATATGGAACATCATTAGCATGTGAATGCTAGAACATCATCAGCAACAGCAGCATGTGAATGCTAGAACATCATCATCATCATCATCTGGAACATCATCAACATGCAAATGTTGGAACATCATCAACATGCAAATGTTGGAACATCATCATCATCAGTGGACATCTGGAGCAACTCTATAGTGGGCACTCTAGTAGACCAAATAGGCCTTGGCTGACTTGTTAATCCTTTTGGACCAAACAAGCCTAGTCAGGCATACCCATCTTACCTGGGGATCAAACATGCATTGTCTGACTTACTAATCCTTTCAGACCAAACAAGCCTAGTCAGACACATCGATCCCCCTAGGATCAAACTAGCCTTGTCATCGTTGACATACCAATCACATTGGGATTAAGCAGGCCTTGTCAGGATGGCATACCAATCCTAGACTGAGCTACCACACCATTGTTCTAAGAAACCACATCATCATCATCACTCCCCCTTACGAGGGAGGTCCTTTCAAACTACACCAAGCTTGTCTCGAAAGTATTCAAACTTTATTCGAGACAGAGGCTTAGTCAACACATCAACAACTTGTTTCTCTATAGGAACATACTGGATTTACTACTCCCCTCTGCACCATATCCCAGATGTAGAGATACTTGATTTCTCTATGCTTCGATTTTCATGGAGCACTGAGTTTCATGACAGCTTGATGCAACTCTGGTTATCGTGGTAGATATCAGTCACATCCATCTCGATATCAAACAATCCTATCAACAACTTGTGAAGCCATACTCCTTCACTACAAGATGAAGATGCTGCAATATAATCAACCTATGTCGTACTAAGAGCAACACTGGTATGCTTCCTATTGAGCCACGAGATCACTCCTGATCCCAAACTAAAACATCTTGAAGTGCTCTTTCTGTCTTCAACACTACCTGCCCAATTTGAATATGCATAACTGTGTAATCTTATCTCACTATTAGATGCATACCTGAGGCCACGATCTAGTCTGCCATTTAGGTACCTCATCACATGTTTTGTTGCAACCAAGTGAACATGTTAACCATATACTGACTCAAGGTGTTCACAACAAAACATATATATGGTATTGTATTTGTCAAATACATTAGTGAGCCAATAATTTGTCTGTACAGTGTAACATCTACTGTCTATGATGAATCATCATATAAGGGATTCAAGTTTGTCATCATTGGAGTATTCATGGCCTTACAATCCATCATCCCAAATCTCTTTAGGATCTCAACAACATATTTTCCTTGATTTGAGAAAATCTCATCTGGGAACCACCATACCTCGAGGCCTAAAAAGTAATGCATCATACCAAGGTATTTCATCTCAAATTTTGTAGCAAGCTTCTTCTTACATTTGTTGATGAGCTTCTCTTCACTTGCCAAAAATAGATCGTCCACATACAACAATAATATCACAAGATCGTCATCTACAACCTTGTAGTAAAGGTTGGAATCTACTTTACTCTTGGTAAAGCCCAAACTAAGCCATCAATTCTTCCATACCACTCTTTGGGTGCTTGCTTCAACCTATACAATGATTTCTTCAATTTGCATAAATGTGTCTTTCTATCCTAAGTTTCAAAACCTTGTGGCGGTTTAATGTATACTTCCTCTTCTATCACACCATTCAGAAAAGCCGTCCTTACATCTATTGTGTGTAGCTTCCATTTTATCTTAACTTCCAAAGCAAGGATAGTTATGATTGAAGTGCATCTGGCTACTGGAGCGAAAGTCTCTTCATAATCAATTCCTTCATTTTGAAAGAACCCTCGGGCTACAAATCTTGCTTTGTATTTTTCAATACCGCCATATGTTGAATGCTCAGTCTTGAATATCCACTTTAAAGAGACGACTAATTTATCTTTCAGTCTTGATACCACATCCCAAACATCATTCTTTACAATGGATCAATATTCCTCAATCATGGCATCCATCCATACCTTCTTCTTTGTTGCTTCTTCAAAACAAGTAGGTTCTTCATCAACAAGATTGCACATCAAGGCCACATATCTGGAGTATGGCCTTGGTCTTTTGCTTTCTATGAGGGTTCCCTCTGGAGCACCATACTTTTTTGCATCTTGAATTATTTCACAAGCCTAAGTTGGTCTTCTTTTTCATGAGATCATCTCATGAGGCGACTCCATATGTCTTTGAGGCTTTGCCATGTCATGGTCTTCGAGTATATGCTCTTCTTCAGCATCTTGAACTGATAATTTGTTGGTCTCTACAACTCTAGTAGCTTCATGCTCCTCTTCATGGTCCTCATCTGCATGGTTCTTTTTGAACTTGTTGAAAGTTGCATCCTCATCAAATGTAACATCTCTATTGATCTCAATCTGACGGTAACCTGGGATGTAGACTCTGTAAGTTTTTTATTGCTCACTATAACCACCAAATATCATGTTCTTTCCTTAAGGGTTCAACTTTGATCTTTCTCCTTGGGAACATGTGTATATACAGGACAACCAAATATCTTCAGGTGTCTGACTTCAGGCTTCTCATCGATAAACATTTCCTCTGGAATCTTGTTCCTAAGAGCATTGTGGTCCTCGCTGCTTCGGCCCATAAGTGCATAGGTGAATCTTGATCATAGATCATGGTTTTTACTACTTCCATGTGTTATAGCAGATTTCACCACTCTAGGTGAATCACACTTTGTATGGCTTTCCCCTGTCCTGCTGCAGACTCTTTAGACCCCATGGACCATATTTTATCCTTTGATGTTTCCTTGATCATCCCTAAAAAACTATATAAAAGATGATATACGCGGCTTTTTTCTCGATAACCGCGTACATACGCGGGTTTGACTCCTATAACCGCGTACATCGGGATGTGTGCATAAGTCCAAATCTTTTTGGAGTTTTCCTTGACATGGATCCGACTCATTTGACTCCTGGCCTTCCATATGCCTTGAGATCGCTCAGATTCGACTCTTCATTATCCCTTGTGAAGCTATATAAGGAACCCCTTGGTACATTGAAGGCAGATAGAGAGATTGAAAGCAACGAAACTATAGTCCATTGTTGCCGGAATTTATGCTTGAGTCTGCATCCCTTTGTCCCTTTGGAACACTGTTGTGTTCTTCCCAAGCTTGCCTTTTGCTAGTGAGCTTGCTATCTAAGTGATGGAGGATTGAGGTGGTGGAGGCCCAAGTGGGGGATTCAGTTTCTCCGATTCGCAGACGTGCTGTCAGAGGTTGTATCTATCTTGTAATCTCTGATTTATATTAATAAGAACTATCTTTCCTTGTCCAATGATGTGTATTTGATTGAATATTGTATCCATTGGAATATGTCAAATGCTTTTACATTATTGATTATATATGCTAGAATAGATCTAACACCATGATATATAGTATCTTGTATTGTTTACTCGTTGTTGAGGAAGTATTATATCAATTCAAGCTGAAGATTGGAAAGCTCAACGGGGATCTACTTCAATCGTCTGGAATAAGGTACGAGGTCTGATCCTTTAGTGTTAGACATTTTATTTCTACTGCATATTGGGAAAGATTGATTTCTGGAGTCATAGCTGTCTGTTGTGGTACCCCAAGCCATAGGAATTTCTCTTTGTAACAGAATTGGTGACTCTGCTGGGGATGTTCCTTGTTTTTATTTGGGGCTTTTTAATCGGCACAATGGGCTTGATATTCTTGATTTGCTCTCTGTTTCTCCCTGTTTCTGTGTCGCATTTTATAGTATGTTTGTCCATTGACACTCCCCTTTATTGGTTTACCCTTGGCTTGCTTTTTACCACTGCCTTCTCTGTATACGAGTGTTTTTGGCTGAAAGTCGCGTACATACGCGGATTTTTGGCCAAAAGTCGTGTACATACGCAGCTGTTCTTTATACAGTCGTGTACATCCTCCCTTTTGGTGAGTCTGATGTTGTGGGAAGTTGCTGGGTGGGTTGTGAGTGTGGTTGGGTCTTCCTTGGGTCTGATGTTGTCTGTTGGATGCTTCTTTTGTGACCAGAGACCGCCCTTTCATTGATTTTTCTTTGAAAGTAGTTTTAGTCATTTATCCTTTTTGTTTTGCCATTAGTGCATTACTCTTTTTGTCTTGGTGTCTTGTTGGGCTTGTCTTTTATACTTGCTGCAGAGACTGAGAGTTTTAGATGACTTTTATTGCATTTTTCATTCTTTTATATTGAAAAATACAAAGTAGTTGTACTCTTAGTTGCATCTTAGATATGGACTTGAGGAGGTACTTGCATTGGATTGCTTGGATGAGAGTTTTATTTAGGCTTTCATATAGGAATGATTGTATTGGCATTCGGAAAGGAATATATATTTATGCATCTCATGTAGTGGCATACCCTATTTTTCATTTGACAAAGATTGCACTTAGCATTGTTTGTTATGGTGTGCACTTTTATTTCACTACTGAGTCTTCATATTATTAGTTGCACGACCATTTCCCTTTGAGTAATTACAGCCAACTAAAATCAACGCTAATTAAAATGAATTACACTCTTTTCTTTTCTAGGGTGCACCAACAAGCTTAGGTTTTAGGATCTTGGAATAGTTCATTGTAAGTCAATTCTCCAAGATCACTAAACAACAACATCTAGTTGTCTGTCTAGGGAGTGTGTAAAATCCTTGGAATAACCATCGTTCTCAGGATCCTCCTCTCAAACGGGAGTTAAGCACGAGGCAGTGTGAGCGGTTATTGATTGAGATGACCCCTAGTCATAACTGAGTAGCACCGGCGATATTGCCAGGATTGTATTCGTATCTGGGGGCTCTTTCGAGAGTTTCGGGCTTTGCTACCCTGCCCATACGGTCAATCCCGCCTGCGACTGTCCGCTTGAGCTTTGATTATATTGAGGTGACCTTAGTGACCTTACCTAGGATATTGAGGGGGTACTTGTAGAGGTTATTCTGCAGGTGTCCTGGCCAGGTAGAGGTCGGACAGCACAGTCGCTATATGCGTTGAAGCTGAGGGCCACTATAATTGGTTACGTACCTTCGCTTGTAGTGTATGGGAGTTTTGAGCCTCTCTTAGGCGAGACATACCTGCTGCATTCGGGAGCTCACATATCCTCCCCTTGGTTTGCTTGTATTTTGGCTGTAGATTTTCTTAGGAGTATGCTCTTTGTGCACTAGTTGGCCTTTGGAATCGTGGTTACTTGAGTTTATTTATGCTCTCTTGAGTTCGGGTCCTTTTATTTTCGGCATGCCTGGTATCTTATCACTCGTCCTTGGTTCTAGTACGGACCCTGGTATCAGACTTGGGGGCATCACAGCCCCTTACCATGCTCATAGATTTGTGAATGGTCATATTCCATCCTCTACTCCATTTGGGGAGGATTTTTACTCCCTTCGCTCGGTCTTGACACCAATGGTCACCCTCATGGGGGTGGTAGTGGATGCGTGAACGTTGGGTTTACACCTTACTTTCCTTTTTATGTCCCATCGTTCACCGCATTGTTTCCTTTGGGTGTAGTTGTCATGATCATTCCTCCCTATGTCCTATAGTTTGGACTCTTTATTGACTATTTTGGGTTGTTTTGGACTAATATGGTTGTCATGTAGGGTCCACGTTTTGTACACTCTCTCCGAGATTTCGACCCGTTCGTGCCTGTCACAGGGATTATGTCTGAACTGGCATATAGGTTAGGATTTCACATCCGCTTGCACTTATGCATTGCCTTATGACCGTTCCATCTTAACCTTAGGTACGAACCCATTCCATGGTATCACGAAACCTTCATGCTGTTGTTAGAAGTGGTACCATGTGAATGGTAGAGCTTTCCTTTACATGGGTGCCCTAGTTAGCTCCCTTTTTCATTTGGTACCCATGTTGTGAGTCCTCTCTTAGGTCCAGGAGTCTCTTTTAGTCCCGCCATGTCCTTGAGCAAGAGCTTCATACTCCTCTTGAACTTTATGCTGGCCTTTTCCCTGGGACTCCCTCATGTCAAGTTGTGAATGCATTATCATGAGCTTTGCCTGCCTTATTGAGCTTTATGCCAACTCCCTTGACATTGCGTTTCAGCCATATAGTCTGAGCTTGTCTCATGTCTAGCCATGCAGAGCCATTTTTATATCCTTCGCAGCTTGATTCCCTTTTACCGGGAGGGGATTTTCCCCCGAGTGTCGATATCCTACACATGTATCCTTGCATTGAGCATAGGTATGTTCCACTGCTTGGAACTAGTTTGTTTGCCCTTATGACACTCGTCTCCTCCTAGTTTGTAACTATAAAGCTAGTTTATTCTTTTTTCAAGCTTTTCAAATAACTGAAAAAATCAAAAAACCAAAAAGTCGGACAAGGAAAGATGTTATCTTTTGGCAGCTGTCGAGTCGTGTCGCCTTCGAACAGAGCATTGTATATCATATCCATTGGTTGGGTTATAGTTTGACTTAGGAGCTGTACTCGTTATCTGAGTTTATCTCCACCGACTGGTTAAGCTTCCAGTCCCTATGGAGCCTCTGTTGATGCCTCCTGTGTCACAGAGATGTCCCAGTTTGTATATCGAGTCTATGCTGCCTTCATTCAGTCACCATACGTCGTTATGCTCTTGTTCGAAGGAAGTTGAAACCTGTGCCGGCCATTCCTCAGTTATCTTGACTTTGCATGTCGGCCATTCCCGGTACAGTTACTGGTTCGTGCACTTTATGATCGAGTCCTTCCACATTAGACAGCTTTGCTGAATACCTCGTGTTGGATGATGGGGGATGCCTTAATGCCCTCCTTCCAGCGGATTTCATCCCATCGACTTCAGATCATTTATTCTGGGATTGGAATCTAGAGTCCTTTTGAGTGCCTTGAGACTTGCAGTCATCAGTGGCAGGTTCTCTCACCATCGACAGTTTTTTGGGAATACATCAATGTCCCCTGATCGATGGATTCTCTCAAGTGTTCGACCTCAACACATCTATTCACACTTGTTAGTTTGCACTCTAGTACCTTGATTCCCATTATCATTATCGGTGGGTAATCTCGCGTCTGTTAACGTTATACATCAATGACCGGTAATTAGACGATGGACTACTATGTTCGACCTCAACACCTCTATTCGCATAGTAGGACATGTACTCGAAGCGGTTTGTGTAGAAGATCTTCCAGACTGGTGGCATCTCTTATATGCTACCTCCTTGATCGTGCCAGTGTTCATGAGATTTCAGCTCTCGTGACTTGATTCCAATGTATGTCAGACATTTCCAGCCACTATGGAGATCTTGATCTATTGTATATCTTCAACCATTTTGGAGATCATGTTCCTTTGTATATCTTCATCATGGAGATTCTGATTTATGTATATTATACGTGGTGATGACCACATATGTGATATCATGTATTATGCCTATTCATGGCCATTGTACTCTTATGTATTCGAGACTGCTATATGTACTTGCAGTCGTATGCATAGTTGTATCATTGTACTATGCTGATTGGGTGGCTGGTCTTCCATTTGTGATCTTTCATCACTCCACTTCTGGGATGGACTTATAATGTATTTCGGCCATCGTATGACCCCTCTGACCTCACTCATTAGGGGGCATCTGTTATAGCGGATTTCACCACTCTAGGTGAATCACACTTTGTATGGCTTTCCCCTGTCTCGCTGCAGACTCTTTAGACCCCATGGACCATATTTTATTCTTTGATGTTTCCTTGGTCATCCCTAAAAAACTATATAAAAGATGATATACGCGGCTTTTTCCCCGATAACCGCGTACATACGCAGGTTTGACTCCTATAACCATGTACATCGGGATGTGTGCATAAGTTCAAATCCTTTTGAAGTTTTCCTTGACATGGATCCGACTCATTTGACTCCTGGCCTTCCATATACCTTGAGATCGCTCGGATTCGACCCTTCATTATCCCTTGTGAAGCTATATAAGGAACCCCTTGGTACATTGAAGGCAGATAGAGAGATTGAAAGCAACGAA
>LPNX010985835.1:529573-550096 GCA_001517045.1 Pseudotsuga menziesii
CTAATCCTTTAGTGTTAGACATTTTATTTCTACTACATATTGGGAAAGATTGATTTCTGGAGTCATAGCTGTCTGTTGTGGTACCCCAAGCCATAGGAATTTCTCTCTGTAACACCATGATAGATCTATTCTTCATTTCTGCTACTCCATTCTATTGAGGATTATAGGGAGTGGTGAGCTCCCTCTTAATCCCAGTTTCTTTACAGAAATTCTTGAATTCACCTGATTTGAATTCTCCTCCATTACCTGATCTCAAGGTCTTGATATTCTTTACCAGGTTTCTCACCAGTGAATATTTTGATATGCACATAAATTGTGGTTCTGGTTGCTTCGTCCCATAAGTGCATAGGTAAATCTTGATCATGGATCCTGGCTTTTACTGCTTCCATGATAGATCTATTCTTCATTTATGCTACTCCATTTTGTTGAGGATTATAGGGAGTGGTGAGCTCCCTCTTAATCCCAGATTTTTTAAAGAAATCCTTGAATTCACCTGATGTGAATTCTCCTCCATTATCTGATCTCAAGGTCTTGATCTTATTTTCAGAGAAATTTTCTACAAAGGCTTTAAATTCTTTGAGCTTCCCAAATACATCATCTTTACTCTTCAAGAAATAAATCCACGTCTTGCGGGAATATTCATTAATAAAGGAAACATAATAAGCATACATGCTTAGAGAAGTAGTTGACATTGGACCACATACATCTGAGTGAATAATCTCCAAGATCCCTTTCGCTTTATTGTTGCTGCTTGAGAATGGGTTGTTTGTATTCTTTCCTTGTGCACATCCCTTGCAAACTCCTTCATGATCAATTTGGATCACTGGTAAACATGTTACTACTTTGCTCACGATTGATAATGCTTTGTAATTTATATGAGCAGTCTTCTATGGCATAACTCACATGGGCTAATGATGCTAGTTGTCAAAGTTGAATATGAATGTCCCTTTAATTTGTGGAGTTTTCCTTCTTCAATTCCAATCACGATTGCATCATCTATTGTCTTTCCTTTTGGCCACATGAGGGCTTCACTATCTACAAAAGAATATTTGAAACCTTTCTTATCTAAAGTTGAGATAGAAGTGAGATTCTTTTTCCAACCTAGGGCATATAGAACCTCATTCATCTTCATGGAATTTTTAGATTTCCTTTGATGGAATATTGATAATCATCTCCAAGCTTCACTTTGTGTGGAGTCTTTTTGAATAAGGCGTGAGAGGGAGTCTTTGTAACATGTCGTATGCTTGGAACCACCACTGTCTATGAGCCAAGTGTGATTTCCATGTGAGACTGAACCTAAGGGATGAAATTAAGGCATTATTCACCGAAGTTTTCATCTTCTCTAGCCTTCTCCTCAACTGAGTCATCATCTTCAACTGCATGGGCATGAAACCTTCTGTTCTTCTTTAAGGGGGCATTTTCTTGCAATGTGTCCCATCCTGTGACATGTAAAACATTAAAGGAATGAGAAGTCCCATTTAGTCAATCTCCAGTCCACATTGGAGAATTTATTACCTCTTAAACCAAAAAATGGAAGAAAATCTTGCTAAACAATCCCAATCTCAGACAACGTTCATAGTATTCAATATGTAGGTTTTTCTGGTGGTATATGGTGTTATTTACACCAATAAGGGCTACGTGTTGTCCACTGAAAATTTCAGAGTAAGGTAGATCAAGCACTCAATGAGTCTTGGTGAGTCTGGATGAGTAACTAATGAGTATTGACGAATCTAGGTGAGTTTGATGAGGGAGCCGAGTCTTGGAAAAGTTTGACAAGTTTCCACCAAGTCTTCACTGGTTACTCATCCTGGGAGTTGACTTGGGAAGGCTCGCGAGTACTCATGATTCTCTAATGAGTCGTGCTACACAGGGAAATATAGATTCCAAATACCTCCTATGCTAGCCAATGTTGGACACACCGACCGCACTTAGAGGGGGGGGGGTGTTAATAGTGTGTATATATTTTGTTACTTTTCAACAATAACAATCATCAACAACTTATTCAATATTATGATAGTTTTCCAGCAACAACTGGAAGGAGACAACAACCTCCTTGTTACAATGACTTCAATTCTCCAGCTACAACTGGAAAGAGGCTACAACCCCCTGATTTACAGGTTGCAACCTGAAGGAATCCCTAGCTCCCTAGATTTCCTTGCCCTGCCTTGTCACCCTGATATGAAGATATAAACTGTTGAACCACAACAACACTGATCCCGTGGACCTGCTAATCAACACATGTACTACACTGCACAACAACTGTCACTGCTAACCACTGCTCATCAATTGTTATTGTTGACCACTACTCTTCAACTGTCATTGCTCATGATCTTACCACTTCTCATCAACTGTCCACTGCAACACACCTGGACCAACAACCTGTGCAAAAACAATATGTCTAATCAATTTGTTGCTCACATCGTCTGACTCAGTTAATATGAGGCTAACCAATTGCTCACCAAACTCATTCCACCTAAGTCAAACCAACTACTCATACAACTCATCTAGTGTGAGTTGGACAAACTGCACATAAGACAACCTATGCCAATCCTGCTCAACTGAACCAACCCGTACCACACTGCTTGTGTACCTGTCCCAAATCAATCATATGCTTGTGTTAATCTAATCGAATGATCTGACAGTCAACCAACCCTTCTTAGTTGGCCTAGTTCATCAAGGAAGAGACATTTGAGCAATTAAGAGACTTCACATAATGTCATCCAAACTTTGTCCAATCACACTTAACTCAATGACACCACAACCAACCTCAATCACAGCCAAGGAAGACTTGACAATTAAACATGATAAACCTCAACCAACTAACCTTAGCTAAGAAGGTAAAAGACTTAACTATGTCAAACTCGGTCAATCTCATAAACTCTTAGAAACAAAAGGATTTTTCACTCCACTCAAATCAAGTCACAAATCAAACAAATAATCACTTACAATGTTGTCAAAGGTTGTCATTAATAGTCAATAACAGTCCAACTCCATTTAGGTCAAAGACACAATGTTCAACACTTGTCAAACTAGTTCTCAAAGAAAACACTTAGGTTGATCAAAGAAATCACTCACAAGATCTATATCAAGATCACATCAAGATATATGCCAAGATAACCATCACCATAACCTCTGTAACATATTCAATGGATTCAAAGTGATATATACCAATATAGAGGCACACATACTAAGATCAAAGATAAAACTCTATCTATGAGAAACAAGTGCCATCACAAGAGAAACTAGAAGCATGGACCATACATTTTTGAAGATCACAAGATGAAGAAACAATAGACAAACCAAAAGAAACTCTACATCATGTCATCACATAGCCCTCGCAACAAGCTTTCCAATGAACCAAGAATTTTGTAATTATGATTCCGTATGAGAAAGTTATGCCAATTTTAGTGTATCTCTTCAATCCTCAAAGATGCCCAAAAATTTCTCCTTCACGAAGTTTCACATTTTTTTCTAAGAGCTGTGAAATATCAAAGAGAGACTTGATTGATGAACAAATGAAATGTTTGATTGTCTACTTATATAGGTCATAGAGGATTTATTCACATGTTTGGTCGACTTGTAGTTAGTTTTAATTAAAAATTAATAGAATTCTTTTAGCAAGCCGACCTACTTGTAAAGGGACAAATTAATACATTCACTTTAAAAAATCAAAACTCATAAACCGTTGGGAGTTATTAGACACTACGCATATCAATGGAAAGGGCTTGACGAGGACTATCTCCCTATGAGGGGCTTGTTTGCAATAACATGGTCCTTCACCCTTATTTTCTTCAATTTGTGCAGGACATCAAAAAATAATTTGAAATCTTCTTTTAAGGGCTTTAAGGGCATGCACAAGGGTTTCATTACCATATGAGTTCATCCTCATCAACCAAGAGGGCTTCTAGACTTCAAGGACTTCAATCATATCTCCAGCAAACATGTGGGTTAAAGACCATGCTCAAGGACATCTTCAAAGTACCAGGCCATTGTCATCACGAGGGAAACCTATATCCATGCACGTATAAAGGATTCAACACCAAAGGGTTCATCTATGGGATTCAAGGGCTCCATATCATATTGTGCATCCATAACAAAGTAAGGGTTCCAAGATTTAGGCTTGTGGGCTTAAGGACCAAACTAAAATTATGTGAAGGTACATGTAGGATATCAACATCATCAAACAAAGAGACCATAACAAGTACAAGCATGACAAGCAACATAGAGACAACAAAAGACAACCAAGAGCAAGGGATACAACACATGACTCAAATGGGACCAAGATACAGATGATGGGCACTTAACCAAGTCAATGGGTAATCAAGGCTTTTTCCATTGTCCCAAGGCCTCCAAGGGCTTCAATATTAGGCTTGAACAAAGTCAAAAGGGCTCCTTTGACATAGACAACCACAAACAACACAAACCAAACATTATCCCTCAAGGGCTCCACAAGGGGCACCAAGACTCAACAGTTGGCATCAATGACAACTTAATAAACAACCAAAACCATATCCAAAACAACTTAGTGTGAGGTACTACCCACTGAGGAAAGATTAATTGTGGAGGGAAGTCAGCTTAGGCTTTCTCCTTCTTGCATATTAAGTTCTACAAACAAGGATCTTTCTTAATCTATTTGATTACGATTGTGCAAAGAAATGCCAATTTTCAGACAAAACCTTGCCAAAGAATGGTACAGGCATTCCATCAATAAGGACCTCTTAACACCCATGACTTGTCTTTTAGATCGCCCAATCAACAATGATTTTTTTCTTAGTTACGTCACAACAATTTGTTGCATTTTTTTATTGTAAATCATATCTTTTCTCAACCTCTTGTTGTTTTGTGACTCTTTCATACAACCTACCTGAGCAACCACTGATCTCAGTGCTTCTTTATGGCCAAAATCAAGTTTTTACATGGGAGACATGAATAAAAATATTATATTCCTTCTCATATATGGATGTCTCTTGGGTGAGCATTCTAATTTGTTTATGCTTGTAAGTTGTTGTGGGAAAGTCCCTCTCGTATCTTTAGTGTATGCCATATTTCTTCCTATAAGATGCACATGCAATGCTCCTTGTTTTCTCTAAGGTGGCTTGTTGCTTGGATAACATATAAATATGAATTTTACACCTGTTTAATGTCAGTTGCATATCTATTTCTAAGGAGAGGCGATTTGTACCATGGAGAAATCTCAAGGTATAATCACTATACTAATCATGTGATGATCAAAGGAGATGTTATCAAGTGGTACAAATGGTCTATTCTCATGAGCCTGCTTGAATATACTCAACATATAACTTAGCTATAAATGCACCAAGAGAGGCATGTCTCTTGATCAACCTTACTAAATATTTAATGGGTATTTCATTCAAACTACATAAGACAACCGTACATGTGACTCCCTATCACCACACAAAATTCCTCATCAAACATTTCCCATTGGATATTATAATTTCAATAGAAATTTGTTTTTTTATACATTAAATATGATAAAGAAAAGCTTATTTATCCCTTCCGACAAGATTACTTTGCATGGTTCAATAAATCATTGCTTGTGCTTTTAAAACTTTTAGATTTATGGACAAAGCATTGCTTGTGCTTTTCTGCTTAGCGGGATTAACATCTCTATCATTTTATAGCCACCAAGGAAAATTAGCTTTTAAGGTTGGCATTTGATAATTATAGGGTTTTAGGAGATATGTCTAATTTTGTTGGACACATTTAATACCAGAGGCTTATACCATGAAGATCCATCCCTAGATGCCACATGTCACATCTAGGAATTAATCCATTTGGCCAACAACATTCTTAGTTGAACACTTTCTCATCCACTAATACCTTGACCACATCCTCACTAATGTTTAGAACCTTGACATTTGACTTTGAAGGAAAAGAGTATTAGTCTAGCTTCTTGCAAAAAACAAAAAGATGAAAAGTAAACAAGCAAGAAAAAAAATACTCTAAATTGACACAAGTATATTTTTCAAAAATTATGAAATTATGAATATCAACATCATGTGTTCCCCTTGATCTTGTGTTTTTTAGAACAAAAACTAATAAAAATGGCTACCTTAGACTATGATAGGTCTAGAAGGAAGTTTGATCAATGTAAAATGTAACCAATTTGATGGCATCTCACTAGACATTAACCCTCCAGTAGTGGAAGCATAGTTGTGGGTTAACAATGGAAACTCAAGGGGACGACATCCCCTTGTGGAGTGTCGAGAACGATTAAATCTTTGTACTCTGAGACTCTGCAAACTAATACATGAGAATCTAGCATGTATCAAAGGTTCGTGTTTGTTGGGAAATGGAGTTAACTACATAGTACCTTGACTAGTTGGCTAAAAATGAGGTAAAATTATGCATGCTCATTTGCACCCACAACCTACAAATTCATCCAACAAGTATGCTCTTGTCACTGGAAAATGAGTTGTAGTTAATAGTTGGGAGAAAACCACTCAATAAGGTGCCAATTATGAAAGTACCTAACAAGCACAAAGATACCCACCAATGATGCTTATGGTCTCTAACATATGACCACAACCCATAAGCATGAAAGATAATCTAGTGTTGAACATTGATAAAATGTATATGATCAAAACCCTATGATGCTTGGTCTTAACTGAATGCAAGGTGTTCACCAATGAGGCTAATGATTGTCAAGATGCTTTGGCTTTTGGATCAAACCTCAAAAGATGTGATGAAGTTGATGAGGAATGACATTCTAAAAGAGGAAACGATGGAAACGTTCATCTTAGCTCAATGCGAGAAATTAGTAGAACTACTTGGTGTCATATCCCTAGGGTTGGATGAGGCAATGTCTAACATGGATTGTCTTGATAACAAGACATGAAGAGATAGAATGATAGTAAGACCCACCATCCCACTGTCTCTTTGAGAATCTCTATACTTGGTAGACTCAAGATTCGACTAATAAAATGTAATACCACAATGATAGCCCCATCTAGGCTTGACCTAGAGTGGACTCTAAATACTAAAGCAAGTGTTATTTTACATCGAGTGTAACAATATAAATTGAATGCAACAATTTAGGGTAAAAACATGAGGAAAGAACATAAACAAAGGAACTATTACTAGGGCGTATGCAAGACAATCAACTACACTCATTGATGAATGAAAGTGATTTTAAGTCTTAATTAAAGTGAAAAAATATGATTAACAACAATTTGAAATAATACACTAGAAAGTGGCTTTGGCTTTTGGATCAAACCTTAGATGATATGATGAAGTTGATGAGGAATGACATTCTGGAAGAGGAAACGATGGAAACTTTCCTCTTAGCTCAAAGTGAGAAATAAGCAGTAGAACCACATGGTGTCATATCCCGAGGGCTCGATGAGGCAATGACTAACATTGATTGTCTTGATACAAAGACATGAAGAGATAGGATGATAGTAAGACTGACCATCCTACTATCTCATTGACACTCTCTATACTTGGTAGACTCATGATTCAACTAATAAAATGTAAGACCACAATGATAGCCCCATCCAAGCTTGACCTAGAGTGGACTCTAAATAATAAAGCAAGTGTTATATGACATCAAGTGTAACAACATAAATTGAATGCAACAAATTTGGGTAAAAATATGAGGAAATAATAGAAACAAAGGAACTATGACTACTCGGGCATATACAAAACAATCCACGACACTCATTGATGAATGAAAATGATTTTAAGTCTAAAATAAAGTGAACAAATTTTTTTAACAACAATCTGAAATAGCACACTAGAAAGTAGCTACAACGTTCATTAATCCAAAAGGCATTTGTACATTAGCATAAGTCCTCCAATGGGTACTGAAAGCAGTCTTATATGTGTCATCCTTGGATATTGATACATGATTGTAACCAGATAATTTGTTTAACATAAACATCATTCCTTATGTTATGACTATCTTAAGTACATGCTTCGTGATTGGGAGCGGGTAGTTATCTTTGAGAGATGCAAGGTTGACTTTTTTGAAATCAATGCAAATGTGAATCTCTCCATTATTTTTTCTAACAAGAGCATTAGCAACCCACTTTGAATACTTGATAGGAGTGATGATGTGGGTCTCTAGGAGATTTTGTAACTCTTTATGTGATGGAAAATGCTTGAAATCTCTCTATCTCATCCCACATTGTATCTTGATATCTTGTGAGCCTCGAGATTTTTGTTTCACACAGATCTTTCTCCTTATTTGCTACTAACTTAGAATAACCAATCACTTTCAAAAGATGTATCCCCATCTTTTGTCCCTACTCAGGAGTTAATAACAAGGTCTCATATTTGGCCATATTATTAGTGCAATTAAACTCCAAACCAAAAGAAAATGGAAATAGGTTACTTGTAACAAATATATGTAAAAGAGTAATATTTATAATATTAAATAATATAAGTAACTAATAATTAATAAATACAATTAGTATTTAATGAAGAGTCAAAAGACGTGCATGTTCACCTTCGTAACTAGCCAATGTCTATAAAGGCATACTGTCATGAAGCCATTGTAATCATTCATGCATTCAATCAAATATTTATATACAGTTAATGCATAGCGCTCCTGTCAAATTCAATATGAACAATATTTTTTCTTACATTAGTATCAGGGCAAATTCAGGTCAATTATTCATAACCCTAAAATCATTGTTCTAGACAAATCTAACAACGTCCTTATAAACCTAACCATCATTTCAACGGTATAGTCTCCACATCATTTCACACTTGTACATTCACATCAACGTTCCATATATCCGCCATGACATTTCTATTGTCATCCATAAAATTTGTACTCAATCGCACATTCTGCATAGTGTGTACCTCATCTCATTGGAATTAATATCCATTCATAGTTTTTTTGCAGTCGTATCTATACACATTCATCCAAGTCGTTTGTACAAATCAAGTCACGTCCATACATTTCCAAGTTGTCTGTAAAATTCGGGTTGGGAAAAAAATGAAGGTAAACTTTAATTTTTCTTTTAAAGAAGTTACCTTTTAATTTTTAATTTTTTAACTTTGACTTATAAAGTTGAAATTATAAAAAAATAATTAAAGTGGGGTCCACAAAGAAAGTTAATCCCAAGATGGTCAACAACGATGAATTACATTTCGATTTAAATGCTATAGAGATGAAGTCAACGGAGTAAGACATTGTCTTGGTAGCGTTGAAAGAGGTAAAAAAGAATTGGCAGATGGAGAGCTAGGCATTGAATTTTGACGAATTAATAGAGAACATGCATATATTATTCTTAGACACGGTTAATAAAGTAGGCGAAGAGTTTGAAGAGTGTTAGTTAGAAGTGACAAAACATAAGAACAAGGGCAAGGAAGAACTAATGGACATTACTTGCGATCACATAGAGAAAATCGATATTCTAATGCAAATGTAATAGGCGTTATCAACATAAACATTAGCATATAAAAGCCCACCACCAAGCTTCAAAATCAAAATGCAAGTCATCAAGATATCAAGATAACATGGGTTATTGGAATAAGATCAAGATTGAGCTTCCTAGGTATGATGGATTAGATAATTGGAAGGTTATCGCATGGGTTAATGAAACCGAAGGAATCTTAGCTATGATCCCCCTACTAACAAACTAGAAAAAATATCGATGGCATCCATGTACATAGAATGTAATGCATATGATTGGTTCACTTGGTGGTTCAAGAAACCTAGTGAGTTATCTGTAAATTGGCAAATGTTCATAGAAGACTTCTTTAAGAGATTTCATGACAATGAAGAAGACGACACTTTTACCAAGTTCAGTCATTTGCCGCAAACATGGACATTGAATGAATATACCCAAGGAATTTGGTGGAGGCCAGAATCATGGAAAAAATAATCAAAAGAAAGTTCAATACTCAACATGAGCTGCTATTATGACAAAAACATTCAATTATAGCACGTTAAGAGATAACAACAAATATGCCCATTAAAAACCAAATAGAAAAAGAAAAAGAAAAAGAAGAAGAAGGAAAACATGTGTCATAAATGTGGTAAACATTGCTCTAGGGTATAGATGTGAAGATGCATCATTACGTTACTATCAAAAAATGGATGGAAAACAAGTAGTTCAAGTGTTGAATCTATAACATGAAATCATTGTAACATACAACTCATATTTAGACAATGACGAAACAACACAAAAAGTATCACTAGCATCAATAGCCATGCATACTACCGAATACTAGTAATGACGATGTGCCGCAAGGAGGAAATGTTTAAAAAAATAAAACACAAGTAACGACCAAATATATCCCTCCTCATCTTGGGAAGATTAATGAGGTCAAGGTTCCAAAAAAAAGAGGTAGAAAAAAAAACGATAATTACATCTTTACTTAAAACCAAAAACTCATAGCCCAAGACACTGAAGCTCACATGATTTGTAAAAAACAAGGAACTAACAGTCCTTGTAGATTTTCATAGTACTCATAATTGTGTAGACATCAATGTCACTAAAGAGTTAAGCCTTTTTTTGTACCCCGCAAGGGACCTAATTGTTAAGGTTGTTGGTGGACATCACGTCAACAAAAAATGAAGATGTCATAAAATCGCAGTTTAAATGCAAGCAGTAGAATTAAAATCGAGGTTTTATGTGTTATCACTCAATGGGATGGATATGGTGCTAGGTGCATAATGGTCGGCGCGATTGGGTACTTATACTAATAACCTCAAAAAATAATTCATGGAATTTCACTTACATGGTAAACATTATAAATTATATGGTAAATATTTCATTCTCAAAGAAGGTGAATTACAACCACGAGAAAAAAAGAAGAAAGAAGCATGAAATGGCATAGAAGAACAAAAGAAAGGCAAGTGTGTACCCAATAGTCCTCAAGATTTTAGGGCATGATACATATATTACAAAGGAGCCTCGCCAACACTTGGATGAAGGACCAAATCGAACCCCCCAAAACCAAGCAAGGACAAGTATGACGCCACCATGGGAGCATGTTCAGCTAGAGAAAATCCAATTTATTATGCTTTGAGGACAAAGCATTTCTTACGAGGGTAGCAATGTAACAAATATAAATAAAAGAGTAATATTAGTAATAGTCATAATAATATTTATGGGGAGTTGAAGACCTGTGTGGAGTTTTTCCTCTCTGCACATTTCAAACTCCAGAGCTGAGTCAATCTTCAGGAGAAATATATCTTAAACTCCAAGGATCTGCGTTTATTAAATATTGTTTGGATCTCATGTAATTTGAAAGAGCTGACTTATTGTGTGAGTAATTGTGTTTACAATTTTTAATTGCTTATTACTTACCAATATTAAATTAATAAGATTTTATTTTCTTCAAAGGTTCTAATTTTTTGTTTTAATATTTATTAGTTTTTAATTATTTGATAATGGATCTAACCACCATGTATGCAATGAAGAAGCAAAATTCATAGCACTTGAGGAGCACTATAACAAGAGACGCGTACGTGAAGCAATTGAAATTGAGAAACACCCAAGAAACTTAAACAGAGATGACGACCTCACCTTGTGCGAAACCTCGAAACCAGTTATTATTTCCCTAAAAATAAATTATATAAGAATTAATTAATATAAATTAAATAATAAATAATAATAAATAAAATTAATAAGATAGGTTGGATCCATTATCAAATAACGAAATAAATATTCAACCAAAAAATTAGAACTTTGGAAGAAAATAAAAAATCATATTAATTGAATATTGGTAAATAATAAACAATTAAAAATTGTAAACCTAATTACTCACCCAATAAGTCGGCTCTTTCAACTTTCATGAGATCCAAACAATATTTAATAAACATAGACCCTTGGAGTTCCTTTGAGATATATTTCTCTTGAAGATGGACTCGACTTTGAAGTCTGAAACACGTCGAAACAAAAAACTCCACACAAGTTTTCAACTCAACCTATGAAAGCTTAAGTGAAATCATAATAATAATAAATATTATAAGTCACTAAAACTTAATAAATATGATTAGTATTTAATGAAGAGTTAAAAGAGATACATGTTCACCTTGTGGCTCGTCAATGCCTATAAAGGTATATTGTCACAAAGGCATTGCAATCATTCATGCATTCAATCAAGTATTTATATACATTTATTGTAGAGATCTTCTGTAAAATTCAATAAGAACATGAATTATTCTTACATTAATAGAGGGGGATGTGAAAACTACCCTTGCACCAACTCTAGATTTAGATCATGTGTTATCATAGTGGACAATTCATGATCACTTATAATATAAATGAGGGTCATTTGCAATGACAAAATATGTATGTGATTGGGTTTAAAAATTAGAAGTTCGAGTTCAGAAACCATGCAACTTAGGTTTAAAACTTAGGTTTAAATTTGATTTTCCTGATTAGATTTGAAAGTAGGTTCACCATTAAGGTCGCCCATATACAAATTTTAAATATATATGGATTTTCTAGATACTTTATACAATCAAAACCCATGGACTAGAATAATATGCATTAATATTATAATTGTTTAAACATGCACTAATTTCAAATAGTGTTTTAAAATATTTATTTTTTATTATGAAGGGAAATTAACACATAGATCAATACATTAACCTTCAAAAATAATCATTTATAAAAATACATGTTTCATAGAAAACGTTTGAACTTCAAAAAGATCAATTACAAACTCAATGCATTCATATAAATATATATATATACATTTCGTTCAAAATTCCATACATAACAAGTTCTAGGAAAAAGGAAAATTTATTAAAGAAGTCTCACCAATAAATTTAGGTGGCACAAATGGTTCCTCTAGTATATATGATACCATGTTCATGCCCAATTCAATCTCAAACACCTCATGATACAAGAGTTCATTGTCCAAATGCTTGGGATCATCTACATTTTGTAAGATCTTCTCTCAAAACAACCTTACCTTGTATCCTGGAGTCACAGGAATGTTGGCATATGCCCAATCCATTTGGATGGTACCTCCAACATCTATCGTCTATTTGGTGTATGAGACCCCTTGTTTGTGGAACAAGGGTCCTACCTCTGCACAATGATTTGAGTGCTAAAGTCTATAGAGGTGTACATATCCTAACCCCCTTCTATATTTAAACATATGACCTCCTAGGAGGAAACACATGTTCTTAACTGTTAGGCCCACTTAGGTTGTACTTAGGCCAATTCAAGCTAAGCCTCCCATATTTATGTCCTAAGTAGGATTGAATCTCAATCATTTCTAGTATTCTCTAGAGTGACTCAATCCTACAACTAGTTGAGTTGTTAACTGAGTTAAGATAAACCAAAGCAGTAAACTCATCGATGTTGTTTAGATTTCCAAGGGTTGACTAAGTCCTTAACAATGACACCAATTCGTTATCATGTAAATTTGCATAGACAATTTGATACAATAATTACAGGAAAACCAACCCTAGTCATCGTTGGTGAGCCTCTCCATTTAAACTTGTGTTTTTCCAATCCCTAGGGGTGTCCCCAGACAATGTATACTATAATTTGATCTAAAAATCTATATGTATTGCGAGAAAAAATAACATACAAAGACTCCTTTGACTATTATTGAACAACTAAGAGCGAGGAGAATTTTCAAACAAGAATCACAAAATTAATGACAACCAAATAATAACAGAACAAATAAAACATAATTGTATCAAATCACTTATTCAAAGAAATTGTTTGCATCATAGTGGATCAATGTCAAACAACTACGATAAATATCCTTGCTTGCAATGTCGATAGTAGTCAAGGTGTGGTGAGTAAAGGACTAGAGAGTTATTTCGTTGGTATATGTTGCGTCTGCAACCACCCTCCCCATTATCTTCTAGGAGATGATGGGACCCCCTCCCTAAATTTGTGTTTCTTGAGAGAAGTTAACCTCCCTTATGACTAAGCATGAAAATTAACGAGAAAGTGAGAAACTTGTCAACTCGTTGCTGGGAGAAACGTGACGGTGTTGTGGCGGATTTTTGTGGTTCTTCTTGATGGCGTGTGGCGGGATTTCGAGATTCTCCCTGTCCACCTTTGACCATGAACTCAAATCTTCACAGATAGAACCTCCCTCCAACCAAAGTGACCTTTGTCACGACTAAAAGGGGAAAAACACTGACCATTGCAGATTTTCGGTGAGAAAATAAATGAAAAAGTCAATCCGATGAGCAGAGATGGACTTTGACGGGCATTTGCCCGTTCTAGGACATTTTTCCCATCAAATACGGGAAGAATTTGGGCAAACCTTTTTTGTCATACGGTTGATTTTTTTCATAAAAAGTTGGTCTGATAGTCTATAATTTTATGAAAACATCATTATATTCGTAATAATATATAGGACTAGAGGTGGAGTCGGGGACACAACCAAGCTAAGAGCCTACCATGTTGCTAACCTGAAGTTTGGGTGTTGAAGTGATAGTCCACGATGTCCACCATCCACCTACTTGGAAGTTAGATGTATCATAAATGTTTTAGGTAAATAACATTGAATATTATTATTAGCAGGTACATATTTACTAGCAAGTATATATTTATGAAAAATGTTATTAGTAAATGATAAACCCAAAACATAAAAAATAAAAATAGTGTGACAGTTAAGATTCTACTGAAATTCCAACACTGCCCGCGAGAAATTCACTTTCTCACCGAAACGGATCACTCCAATCTTGAAAATATCACCAACGATTTTAAAAATAGTCTCACGCGGCTAAGGTTATAAAAGAGCTTCCCCACCTTCCCCTAAGGCATTCATTTGTTTGCTAGCACGTCAAGAAGATACCCGAGCGCGAAGCCAGCCGACCTCGTTGCGAAATGAGGGAGCATAAGGAAAGCCCGCATGACCCCACTCTTAACTGGATCTTGTGAAGGCAGAGCTCTTGCCGTTTACCTCAAGCTCTAATTTTGTGGTAAAATAAATGTAATTAGACTCTTCTTCCTCTCTAATTGTTGATAGATTACTGGTGAGGGTCTCTTACGGCTGGTCTTGGGTTGAGAGATCAAAATTACGCAGTTGTCATGCTCATTTTCCTTGGACCTTCCCGTAAGTAGCCATAAGTGTGTCGTAGAATCCGTAGGAATTGCCCCAAAACCTGGTCTATGTGCCCTGAGTAGGGTAGAGAAAGACTCACAGGGTAAAAGGAAGGGCTTACGTTATTTGCACCCTCTCACGAAACTAAAGCAACGAGACCTCAAGCATACCCAACACGAATTGATCATTCGTTGCTTCTTTTGAATGCCCTAGAAACCTTGTTCATAGTTTTCCCTGAGCGATATAGAAAACACCTTTGACATAGAGGCGAAAGGGATTACATGATTTTTTAGGAACCCTAGGGCATCTCGTCCTCTTGTTTTGAACTAAAGATTTGAGCTCATATCTCCAGCTAGTAGTAACATCAAGCTAATCCCTTACAAGAAGCAAATAGATAAAATGTAAAGAAAAAGAAAAACCTTGCCGAGGGTTAGATTCCATTTATTAATATATTGAGATATCATTCTAATGGCTGCTCATTCTTGACTAATTTAAAATCCATGCCTCAACCTGATTATTATTTTCAAGACATTATAATGAATTCTTTGACCAATGTAGTATGAACAGTTAGTTTAAAAAAAAATAATGAATAACCAACTTCAGTTTTTGTAATAGCTTTGAGGATCTCTGCATTTCAGATCTCCGCATTTCATACTAGAACTAATTTTAGATGATCTTCTAGTCTTAAGCAACTATGATCAGGGATATGAACAAAGTTTTGAATTTGAGTGCTTGTTTGTTTTCATTTCTCAGTATCATAGTTTTCCTTTCATGGAATATTATGCTAGTTCTAATGTCTCACATGATTGTTCTATGTCTCGTCAGAGGACCAGGAAGGATTCCAAAGCCATTCAGGAAGTATCCTCCAAAGACAAGATGGAAGAAGAAATGAAGCATTGACTCTCGTACTTCAATATTTGATACCAAGAGCACCTCGAGGTTAGAGCTTGAATACTGCTAGGGAAAATGTACCAGTTTTTCAAGGTAGAGGAGTATCACAAATTTAGCACAAAATAAATACCCATATACCATAATATCAAACAGTCAGGCGTACACAAGGCAACAGACAGATTGAAAGTCTTCCCTTGTGCAGAAGTAATAAGATGGTTGCTCCCCCATATAGATGTTAAAGAAGCATTATCAAAGACATCACTGCCGAAGCCATTGCCTCATTTCAACCATCCACCTTGAATGATTACTACAAGTTTCCAACAGTAAAGATCAACACGACGAACGAGTGGGTCATGTCACTCAAGATTGATTACATTGCATCTAAGTCACATGACACGAGGACACGGGACACAGAGGGCACGAAAATACGAGTATTCGACACGAGACACGACGACCCCGGAAACAGGACACGAAGGACACGTTTCATATATATATATATATAAAATTTTAAATTTATATATATATATATTAAAAACTTAAATATATATATTACTTTTTAAATATACCACATTTTTAAAAAACTAGAAGTCTATACATCAATCTGAAATTTGAATCATAATATGATAATATCATTAAAGTAACAAGTTGAACATTCAATTTAAATTTGACAATCAATCATGAATCAATAATAAAATTATAATTTAATAATTTATCAATGAACATTGAATCATGAACTTTGAGTCTGATATTTCTCATTAAACCATCAAAACCAAAATGTATTACATAGATGATAGATATCAAGAGAATGCAACTGTCAAATACAAAATAGAGTTACTACTATAGTCTAGTATCTACAGTACTTACTACTACTAGATCTAAGAATTTAGATAGTAGATACTAGATACAAAAAGAAAATAGTAAAATACTAAATAGCCACAAGGAAGATTCTCATAGCTCATCAGTGGTACTAGCCATGGACAACTGTCAATAGTCCTCCTGCTCCTCCATGTCAAATTCAGCACCATTGTCGCTGCTCTCTCCTCTATCCTCCTCCTCATCCTCCTCTATACTCAATGGCAATCCAAGATCTGATGTTATGTCTGCTGGTGTGGAGGATGACCCCTCATTAGGCTCATCATCAAAAGTCACTGGCTCTAGCACAGGGTCAGTAAGATCCATGTTGGCTAATGCCAACTCTATATTGTTGTTCAAACCCATATCATCAGGAAATACATCCCACATCTTTGTCCGACCCTTCAACCACTCTTGCCTCTTCCTGTAAATAAGACGAATATTGGTGTGCAGTGGTGCACATACACCATTGCCTCTGCCCTGGACTGCTCAAGCTTGCTCTTTTTCAAGCTATACAAATTACCATATGTGCTCCAATTCCTCTCGCAACAAGAGGATGAAGTAACCTGGGAGAGGATCCTCATGGCTAACTGTTGTAGAATAGGGCATCCTGCCCCATGAGATGTCCACCAACCATGGGCCTTCTTGACCCCCATGTCTCCAAGCATATCATACCCTCCAAATCTCCCCATGCCAGTGGAGAACTCTATGAAGCCCTCCTCCACTTCCTGAAGGGATGCTCTATCCTGAAATATCCTTCTAAAAGCTAACTTCCTCCCATTTGATATCTCTAAATCCATGTGAGGAGCAAATCTGCGTGAGGGCCCACCACTGAGCCATTCCTGACTGTAGAACTTGGGATTCAATGAATGAGCCAAACAATGCAAAGGTGTGCAATTCTTACCCCACCTGGAAAGAAGAATGCCCTGTATGGTGGTCCATAAGCTCTCTGATGATGTCTCATACTCGGAGAAATCATTCTCCATAATAATGGTCTTCATAGACTCAATCATGGAATCCCACCCCTCATAAACATCTCCTAAGATGGGTTGGTCTGTGTCTGCAAACCGCAACAAGGAAATGATAGGCTCCATGATATTGATGACAAGATTTACCTTCTCCCACCAAACATCATCTAACACTGTTTCCTTTACTTTTTTTGAAGCAAGTTGATCCGTCTTTCTCCAAAAAGACCAAAGATCTGAAATAACCATGGCCCCAAGAGCAGCCTTGACCTCCCTCAACCTCTTAAGCATGATGAATGAGGAAGCAAAACGAGTATCTGCAACCTTCAACAATGATAAATGTGTGTACTCTTTATATATTGTGAGGGCATTGGTATGGTTTTGTACAAAAATGCAGATATAACGTGCATCCTCAATAACATTGCCAATCCATGTCACCTCTGCAGCAATAGATTTAATTGCTAAATTCAAGGAATGAACAATGCACGGTGTCCAAAATATTTGTGGATACTTAGTTTCCACAATCATGCCAGCAGCTTTACAAACAGGTGCATTATCAGTGATGATTTGCACACAACTATCAACACCTACTTCTTCAATAACTTTAATGAAGAGCTCACCCATATATTGTGCATCCTTGTATTTTCCGAGAGCATCCACCGCTTTCAAGAAGACCGGTCCATTATGGGAAGATACCATGAAATTAATGAGTGGGTGGCGTGTTGTATCTGTCCATCCATCAGAAACAATACTAACACCGGATGAAATCCATGATTTTTTTACAAGTAGTAGGATTTTGTCCACCTCCTTCTTTGCCTTAATCAACAATGTGGTTCTAAGCTTCTCTGAGCTTGGAGGCACATACCCTCTTGGAGCATTTTCAACTAAAGCTCGACACATCTCAATGAACAAAGGTGACCGTGCAACATTGAATGATACGAAGTTGAGATAGAAATGAAATGCAACAGTAAGATCTACTTCATCTCAAGTCTCTTTCTGATAAATTTTGTCCATTGGACCATAATTTTGGGCTGCCCTTTTTTTTGTTGGCTGAATTTCATCCCCACTTCCAAACTTGTTAGATGTATTCCTCAGGAATGGAAGAGGATCATCATTTTTTGACATTTGTTTGCTTGTTGCTGCCACATTCCTCAAGCCAACTATATCCTCCTTTTCCAACTACTTTCTTTGGCTAGCAGTGATGCTTCTGCATGGTCCAAGTCCACAAGGAAGGGCCAACAAATGGCCCTTAACTCTGAAATAAGTGCTCTTAAACTCACCCTTGCAGAAATTGCAAGACCAATGAACATTTCTTCCCCCAACCCTCCTTGATCCAAGCCCATCTTTCTTTGTTACATACTTCCATAGGGGGTATATTTTTTCTTGTGCTTGTTGTTTTGCTACAGCAGCAAGGTTTTGTGAGGGCTCTGAGGGCCTAGCAGCTCCCAAAACTTCACTTGAAACACTTGGAGCACTACCACCAGCAGAGGAACCAAGAGGTACATTTATGCTATGTCTTTGAGTTCGACCTCTTCCTGCTGCCCTTGAAGGTTGAGCCATTCTGAAACAGAGAAATGAGAATGAGAATCAGAAAATCAAAGATTCAAAACTTAATTTACAAATTTTTAATTTTTTTGGCTTTACAAATTTAAAAATTAAAATTTAATACTGTATTTCAAAAATTAAAATTAATACTGCTTGTTGAGCCTAGACTGGCCAACCTTCTCGGGTGAATGGAGATGTGACTGGCCAGTGGCTTCTTTAACTGGTGTTGTTTCCCTTTCCGGCTGCTATGATAATGCACGCAGCACTTCTATCTGTAAAATACTAAAAAATTAAAATTAAAAAATTAAAAATACTAAAAATAAAATACAACAAGTTACAAAAATTATTGATCTCTGTTTGTATAAAATGTGAGTTGTAAACCGCCTTGGAAATGTCAGTTTATGCTTGAATGTGTTACAGAACTCGGGGCTGGACGTTTTATTGTTTTTCTGAGTGTACATAATTTTGGGCAGCGAGTTTATATGTCTGGGCGTTTCCTTCAATGAGAACACATTCATTATAAATTATAATTTATTTGTATGCTGATGGGAATGGCAAACTTTCAGATCTGGAACTTCTCGATATGGCAAACTATGATATGCTATGTTATGATTTGGAAGGTATCATACATCATGTATGATATGAACCAAATGGCAAACTATGAACCAAAACCCACTCCATAAATACTCATATATAATTTGAATCTTAAATCTTGCAGAGTTTTGTTGTATGCTTTAGATTTTTGCAGTAATGTATAGACTTGTTCAGGTTACTACAATGATTCAAACTTTCAAAGTTCCCATGCCTAGCTGTGTTTTCCATGTCTAATCTGATTTTCCCAGATCCTCAGAGTTTACAACAGTTGTTCTTGCTTTTGTAGTAAGTGGGTAGCAAATTTATGTTCAACTCGCTGTATTGAATGTATGGTGGAAAGGCGTTTCTGATTTGCTGAAATGAGTATAATATGCTAAAGTTTCTTATCTTACATGTTAGCTCACGAGTCACATACAATAGATTCTGATTTTTTGTCTATTGATTTTCCTAATGTAAAACAATAAAAGTTATGAGTCATATTCAAAGCTACAGCAGCAAGAAGTGGTCAATATGATTGAAATTTGAGTACCTGCGAAGGCCCAATGAAGCCTGGAAAACACCAGCAAACGCATATACAACTGTGGTCTGTGGATTCTCTTATAGCTCGGGCTAGCTCGGGCTCCTGTAGTTCTTGTTGTGTGCCTAGCTTCAACGAGCAGTGGGCTGCCCT
>LPNX010985835.1:550277-570221 GCA_001517045.1 Pseudotsuga menziesii
TCAGGGCACGTGTTCGACACGTGCCAGATCGTGTCCTGATTTTTGGACACGCAAATTTTCGTGTCCGCCACGTATTAGGGCCGTTTTCGTGTCCGACACGCAAAATACGGGACACGGAGGCATTTAGGACGTGTCCTGTGACTTAGCATTGCATTCATCAAGCGAGCATGGGGTACAAGCTAGTAGTTCTATAGCAAGGAGAGTGATATATATGAAAATAAATGGCTAAAGTAACCATACCAAATGGTTGCCTCCCTCCTATGTAGACTGTAGGAAGAGCCAAACTCGTTGCACTTCAAGATAGAATGGACCCCCTTGTTCTATCATGTCACCTTGCTCGGCGCGAGATTCAACTGGGTAGCCATCATTTCCTCCAATATGGAAGAGGCATTTCTAAGCGCACAAGAAGGTCTACTCATAAAACAGTCTAGCTTCCACATGTCCTTGTACCTGTTAGACACGAACTGCACTCTAAATCATTTTTCTGGCATGGGATGGAGCTTGTTGATGCCTAATTCGCACCTCGGGTCACGTGGCAAAAATCTTCAAGCCACTGGGTGCGACTTTGGAGGCAAGCAAGAGTTAAGTGCTGTCACTTGATCTTGACTCCTTCATCTAGGTTCTCTCCTAGTGAAGCCAAGGGGGGTGGTCTCTAGTAAAATAAACTATGGTGTTTAATCTATGATAATATAACAATTAATCTTGGAGATGAGATACAATAAAACTTTGAAACAAAGATAACTACAAAATATTTAATTAAATAGCATTAATAACATTCCACACAACACAATGATTAACTTAATAAAGAAAATAAGCCAGATTGAAAAATTAGACCAGTGCCAGTGGAGTGCTTGTGCAAAGGGTTGCTAGTGAAGTCTCGTGAAGTATTACAGTTGTCTTGGTTGGTCAGTTTTAAGATTATTAAGTGAGTAATTAGGGAGTGGGTCAATTTTTGGTAAATTTTATTATTAATGTGGTAATGATCTTTTTATGAAGGGAAAGAGTATTCCAGATATACCCGGAGGGACAAAGAATGTGTCTGGAGTTACCAAGAAGTGGCTCTCACAGTGACATGTGCGCTAAATGGAGTCAGGAGGTTGTGTTCAACACTACACCAAACGAGGGTGTAGTCTAACGGTAGCATGCAGTCACTTTCTAGTGGTTCCCGCTTCACTTGCATAATTTTCCCACAACTTAATATAAGCGTATAAGTGTTGGATTTTCACTTGTAGGGATTAATTGACGTGTTTTACTAATTACTAGTCACTTCAATCCCTTTCTGATTGTCCCACCGATCCAACCAAAGGCCTGCAGTGGTCACAAGAGCATACAGGGCCTTGAAGTCTTGCATATTTTAAGTTTTTTAAAGCTAAGTATGAGTTTTTTAAATCTTGATGTCGATACTCTCGTTACCGAGAACACAGTCAGATTGGGTTAATTTTACTTTAGGAACTTAAAATAAGCTAAAAAAAAAGTAAAGAAAAACTTAAAAATAAGAAGAAGAAAAAACGAAACAGTGTGAATCCCCCCTCGGGGGATGGGGTGTGGGCACTTGGATGCCCACTTGTTTCTCTTTTTTATAATGACCTTGTGTTCCTTTGTAGAATAGGAACAAGAAGTTTTTACAATTAAGGGCCTTTGAGAAATGGTCAATGAAAAAAGTATGAGAAGAGTGGCTTCCAGTTTGACTTGGATCTTCAAAATTTCGCCAGAGTGTCTCTTTATCAGAGCAATCTTTGCTGCAAAACAACGAACAAATTTTTATTTAATATGATAGAAAATCAGATTAAAACATAAAAATTTGATAAAAATAATTAAGTACTTTAAAAATTGAAAATTTTAGGAATCAAACTAGTAGTTGCTTGCAATCAGAGCTTGAAAAATAAAACTTTAATGATCAGATCTAAATCTTTAAATTTGCATCTGTAAATCAGAAAGCTAAGATATTCCAATATTTCAGTGAGATTCGAATATTCAAAAAATGAAAACTAGTAACCGAAATTTGAATTTTTTAAAGTGACAAAAGAAGAAAAAGAAAGATGCCCCAAAGCCTTGAAGCTTCGGCAATGGAGTCCTCAAGTAGAGAGCGGAGGGATTTAAATCTTCTTAAACAAATGGCAGAGATATGGTGGAATCAAACAAGAACCAACACTCCTCCATGCTAGATATTCCTGCACAGCTTGAACAATACTACACCAAAGCGTTATATCCTGGAGTACTTAACCTAAAGACTAGATAGTATGCATATACAAACAAGTAAAACATACAAATCTAAGATCTACTCACATAAATAACTTAGAGAAACAAATAAAAAACTACTTATTTATCCTCTTCTACCAATTATCATTAATCCTTCAAAGACCGGTTAAAACAACAAAGAATGCAACAAGACACTGATACAATTATACCTCATATAACATAAGAATTCACCACACACTGATGCCCGACACAAGTATGCCTCCAAAGCCTTCACTTTATTTCTCAATGATGATAAACTACAACATACAAGAGCAGAGGTTCAATGCCCAAATCATCCGTCCTGAATGAAGAGAGGTTGTTTGCTTAAATAGAAATCCGACAAAGAGAGGGGAATGCATCTCCTCAAGGATGTGCTAGCTCCAAGTGAGTTGGTTGTGGGTTGGAGAAATGTTGGAATGACTTGGATAAAGACAAAAGGAGAAGCAACTTCTAAAACTTTGGAATCCACATCACCCAAACTTTCATCTCTCTTAGGATTTGCGCCCTCACTTGGAGAGGAAAGTTCCAAACTAAAAAAACTCTCTGAATTTGCAACACCTGACTTGACCCTCTTTCTCGGCTACTTGCCAAAATGATTTGCCAAGTCACCCAACTCTTTTTTGGCAATTATATTTTATTTTTTAATTGCCTAATTTTTTAGTATTTCATTTTTCTTGGGGTTTTCGAGTAATTATTAATTTTGGGGTTAAATAATTACTTGAAAACTTAGGAAAGTGGGTATAGGGATTAAGTAGGTGCTCTGAGTTAGAAAATGAGCACCCCCATGGAAAAAACGACCTCCTAGCCACTCTTTTATAACTTTTTACATTTTTACAATTAACTTATAAAAAATAAGCCTGTAAAAACGGAATATATATATATATATATATATATATATATATTTCGGAAATTAAAAAAAAACCTATGTGGGACTTGGGACATGTTCATAATGACTCAAAATAATGATTAGCAAGGTAATATACATTGACACAAGTTTTAATAACATTCTAAGGCTTAATTAGTAAGGCAATTATTCCAGCTTTTGAGGTTTGAGTGAAAAACTCGAAAATTATTTATCGCTTAAAAACAATAAATAATTAACAAGGAAAAAACACCTTGGGATAATGCATTAATAAATAAGTCCTAAGAATCCAAACCTTTTACATAAAGTCATCATGCTAACTCATTTTATTATAATTCCCCATGGGGTATGAACATGTTAAAAAAAATTTAAAAATGGCCTAGAAAGGCCTGTAAGGACTTCTGAACTTGAAAATTGAAACAAGGACTTTTGAACCTGAAAATTGAACAAGTGATTGTTCATCTTTGGTGGCTCGGTTAAAAGTCCAACTAAGTGCAACTCGGGTGGTAACATCTGGCTCCCACAGCGGGACGCGTGCTTGTTCTGGTCTTTAGGCAAGGAGAGCATGCGAGAACCATAGAATCTTTGGTTTCAATAATCTGTAAAAACATCTCAACTTGACAAGCCAACCTTAGTAGCACAAAATCTTGTAAGATCCAACGAACCATTAAGTTGTTTTATTAGAAAGTAAATGGAAAACAAAAATTTAACTAAACAAAAATACTATTATTCATAAGTACAAAAAATAAATGTAAAAAGTAAATGCTCACTTTAAAGAGCTTATTTTCCTACTCTAAACAGTGACATAGTCAAAACATTAAGTGAAATGATAAATCCAATGCAACCACCTTAACATTTTATAAAAATTTAAATGTTTTCTTTTGTCTTTGGTTACCAGCCAAAGCAATGACATATTTATTAGAAAGTGCAAACCTGCATGGATATTCAGGATGGACGGGTTGGATGGGAGATCATAAGAATATAATACTTCATCAAATTGCTTTCCAAATTGGCATGAGCTTCCGCAGGCTTCTTCTATCCAAGCTTGGATAGGGATAATGAACACATCTGCATGAGGAAGCAGGTCAACAACTCCATCACATATAGCAAAAGGGCTTGTCGGATGGTAACTCTCCATGTAAGCCCCAGGCTAATCCAAATCATAAGGAACCTCTGAACCAGAAAATGCAAGCTTAAGCTAACCCTCCATCAGCGGTATCAAATTTGATTCTTCGATGCATTGCCTCTCAAATTATTCATTGCTAATACTTCTATAAGATTTGGGATGATATGGATTTGAATAATCGTAAGAAAAATGTGAATGCTCCTCTTCCATACCGAGACCTCTTCAAGTTTCTAAGTGAAGACTCCCTTCTTTGGACATGTCATAGATGGGACTTTCAATAAAACCTCCAAAAGATTATGAATAAGCACTCATTTCTATTGACATATCGTAAATGGGATTTCCAATAAATTTCTAATAGTCATCATACCCATCCATGTCAGATGTGAGAGAGTCTTCATCCATGGCATCATGCTCTCAGCTATCCATGTCTTCCTTGTATTCATAACAATCTTCTTCAGAATATTTGGTTTCAAAAATGTTACAAGGCAATAAACTTTCCAAACCTTCATCAACGTGTGGAAAACAAGGTCTAGTGTCATCACACACCATACTGATCTTATCATAAGTTTCTTTATAGGCTTTTATAATGGTTTCTTCTCGAGGTAAATATGGAGAAAAACTGTGATCATCATCAATAAAATAATCATGAGAACACTCTAAATTTTCAATAGTTTCTATTATGATATCATGAAGAGGATCTTCAATAATATCTTCAATCAAGGAAACTTTATGGACATACTCAATGGGATCACTTGGGATGTGTTGCTCAATGGGTTCCTCTAGCTTCGCCAAATCTTCATTATTTTTTGTTAAAGTGATATGAGGATGGTTTTCAATAATGTCTCCAAACAAGGGTTCTTCACAAAACTCTTCAATGGGATTGTCATGGACGTGCCCATCTTCGAAATCCTGTTATGTATTGAGAGAGGCCTCATATTCTTTAATAAGTCGGTTAATCTCTTCCTTTCTTAAATAACTTAGAGAGATTTCCACACATTCAACGTTGTATATGACAACACGAGGAAGTTCTTCAATGGGAGTATCATGGATCTCCTCTTCACTTAAATGTTCAAGAAGTGATTTCAGGTCTTCAATATTTTGTATCATGGAAAAAGGTCCATCATATGTTTCCATGTGATACTCTGTTCCAGATAGGTAGAAGGTAAAGATCTTTTCAAGAAATTTTTTGAAATTATTCATACTATCCCTACCATCATGCCACTGCACTAAAAACATCCAAAGAAAGCTTGGAAATGAGGTTATACATTTATTAGGAACGTTGTGACATCCCCAAAATTTTCACAAAAATTTAAAATTTCTTTGTGACATTTGTTGTTAAGTCATAGCCTAAAATGCTAGTTTTATAACTAACTTTAGTTTAATTATCAAATAGATTACAAAGAAAGACATTAAGAGAAACTTAGGAGTTAATACTCTTGGCTAACTGTAACTGAAGGGTTACAAAAATACTTACTAACTTATAATACACATACTACTAACAGTATTCAATCTGTATTCATTTCCAGTCTTGAAAGTTAATGAGTTAGAACTATTTGAATTTCAGACCAGTTATTTAATTTCCACCATATATATGATTCTGATATTTGTTTTCTTGACTTACTGAAGGGACTTGAGGTTAGCACAATGATTACTTAGCTTTTTCAAAGCTAATACAAATTCGATGCTTGTACATGATTCATAGGTAAATTTTCTTCCAGGTTACAATGTAGGATATTAAAGCTCGGAAGACCAAATGAGTAAGCTAGAAAGATTCTTGAACTCTATTTAATGTATCGATTATCTAAGTATAAACGTTCCTAGGCCTACAACAAGGTTTACTCCACCTAGGTAGCAAAAAAACGAGTTAGTAGTGATGTTCAATTGTTCTAACAGATGAACTTATATGATTGATTGTATATAGTTGATCCAGGAGGATATTGGTGGCCACCCACCTATTCCTATTGGACCCCCACCATTGTTTCTTTCAGTTTTCCAGTTTCCTTAATTGTAGCACAATTTACTATTTTTGGCAGTTTTTGGGTCCTAAACTTTCGAAGCCGTTTTGAGGCCCTAAACGACGTTTTTTCGGCATCGAATGGTCAAGCAAATATGAGTCCGTTCCGAACTTGATAGTTGCGGTTTATAGATGTAGTTCTTAAACAAAGCTTTCTAACAATGTATCATGCGCATCAAATGGATGTAGTATGCTAAAGTTACAACCTTGAGAAATTGATGTACCAAGTTACCCAACGAGGCCCACATTCTGGCGTTTCACCTCCTAGGGTTAGGTTTTTGGATGTGTAGGGTTTCCATTGTTTCGCAATAATATATAAGCCTTCGAGCCTCATTGTAACACAGAGTTCAGAGGCATGTAGCCGCCACATCTCTTCTCAGAGATAAGCTACCAACACTCTAGCTAGTTTATTTCCATTCTATATGTAAACAAGTTTCAGTTATTGATTAATGAAATGAAGTGTTATTTTCGTTGCATATTTGTTTCTATGGTTATTTGTGTATTTTGTTGCGTTCCTGCATAAATCCGGATCAATAGTCTTTAACATTCTTTTAGTTGATGTAATACTAGATTACATGCACAATGTTTTATAACTAAGATCGTTACCATGTAAATCATAAAGCTTACCCTAGCATAAAATATTAATATTAATAAAGAAAACAGTTAGAAACTAACTAAAAACAAACTAACTTAGGCATATATATGTTTGAAGCATAGCCAATATACTAACATATATATAAATATTTGATGTATATTATATACACCAACGTAGATATACTTTCAAAGCATAAAAACATAAACTAACCTAAGAATATACAACAATGCATGTTATAAAAACTAACTGAGGCGTATTCAAAGCATAACATGTATACTATCCTAAGCATATATCACATTCTTAACATATATATTAATATAAGCATATATTTTCCAGGCTGAGCATATATACTAACCTAAGCATATATTTTATGAATCTCATATAAACGTTTATTTTTAACAATATAATAGTATTACCTTCACCATGTATCGCAGGTTCAAACTATATCAAACCAAGAGAAGATTTCAAAGATAATGGATTCCACATGGTGGACATTCGTTTGAGGAAGGGTTCGGGTAATGAACCCTAAGCACGGCATTCAAAGCCATACCCTAAAAACTCGTTGGTTTCAATTTGTGTTTACTGTTGAAAAATGAGAGCAGCCGACAGGCCTTCGGCCTTTTTGGATACTTAGTAACCATAGTCACTCAGGCTTGAACCTTGGTTCTTTGCCATTAACGTGTTTTTCAAGCTTAACATTATAAACAGTGTTCACTTAGCAAGTTACTTCTTGGGTTATTCGCCATCGTCGTTTTTTGTGAGCTCTAAGCACAAACTGGTAAGTTAAGCGAATCCTCGAGCTTTTGATTTTTCTTTTATTTATTTAAACCAAGCTCAATTTTGACAGTTCTAAGCCGTGGTTGTTTTATGCTATGTGAAGAAGATACAGGTGAATGTTTAAGGCATTTGCTTCAGCTTGAAGGTTGCGGGCATGAAAGCTCAAGTAAGCCTCGATTTCAACCTGAGGTATCCTTCGTCGTGAATGTTTCTGCAATGTTACCAAAGTGTTTTGTGGATTATTACGGTGGGGTTTAAAATACTTATGGAAAAATTGTTGTTTAGTTTAGGATTAGTAATGGAGGTTGTATGCATTAGAGGAAATTTCAACTCAAAATGGGTCTCCTAAAAAGAATTACTAAAATAATAGTTAAAATAATAAAATTATATTTATTAATTTTGGAGGAAGAAAAGAAAAAAACTACTTTTTGTTTTTATTTTTGACATATATCCCCGTGTTTTTACTCAAACTTCAATCGGGAGAGCTCATTGGATGCAGAATTAAATTCCGCATCTAACGAGTACCCACTCGACATACTTTTGACGGACCCCACTACCCCCAAAACAAGAAATACCTGAAAAAATGTGATAATGACTTCATCCAACGAGTACCCACTCGGCATACTTTTGACGGACCCCACTACCCCAAAAACAAGAAATATCTGAAAAAACGTGATGATGACATCATCATCACGTTTTTTCACATCGTCACGTTTTTTCAGGTATTTCATCATCACTTTTTTTCAGGTATTTCTTGTTTTTGGGGTAGTGGGGTCCATCAAAAGTATGCCGAGTACATCATCATCACGTATGGGTACTCATTCTGCATCCAATGAGCTTTCTCGATCGAAATTTGAGTAAAAACACGGGGATATATGTCGAAAATACAAACAAAAAAAGTAGTTTATTTTATGATACCTATCCCCAAATTTATATTAAAAAAATGTTTAAGATCTATACGGTATTTCAAATTTAAAGCAATTTCATTGACTAACACATGATGACATGGAATTTGAATCAAAGTTAAGAGGCACATTTTGAGTTGAAATTTCCTCTAATGGTCTTGGTAACCCTTAGGGTTTTACCCAAAAAGCTATGGCTTTTTTAATTTAAAGATCAGGGTAAATTATTACTGTTCTAGGGTTTTTATAAACTGGAAAGCGACTATGAGGCCTTCACTTTGTCATTATCGCTTGGACAAAAGGGTCCTAGGCCATTGCCAAAATAATTTACTATTTATTAAAACAAATGAGAGGGTTTTAAAAATAGTTTTACATACTGTAAAAACTTGTTTGAAAACTTCATCGGCCTTTTACTTGCTCAGCCACTGAAATACGTTTGAGGATATATAACCTCTGTAAATTTTTGCTTGCGACAATAAATATTTTTAATATTAAATCTTCTAGTATTTTGTGTATTATCTCAGTTTTGAAATAAACCTGCGTTGATAAAGTTTTCATATACCAAGACTTTCTTTTATTAATGTGGAGAATTTGGTTAGGGTTTAAATCGTTTTGTTTTCTATAAAAGAAAGGGTATTTCACTGAAGATATTTAAAAAAGGCTAATACTTGATAATGTTGGGCTTAAAGCTTCGACGTGATAAGTAGGATGATTTTAATGTAGGATTTGTCTTTTGCTTAATCAAACATTTACAAAGAGTTAGTTTATAATTTGGTATTTTAAATGAAAAATCATAAATGTATTAGTTATAAACCTTCTGTAAGAGATTTACCCTTACGAGTTTCGAAGTCTTAATCTGTAATTGAGGAAACTGCGTTAATTAATATGGTTGTAAATTACTTAGAAACTAAACTATTGAAAACCCTATTTAATATTTCTTTTGGAATTCACAAAGATTTACGGGTATAAATCTTTACATGAATAATTATTTATATCTATTTTACCCTAAATCTTTTGTAAACGAAAATGACTTTTTGGCTGTGTGAGTTTGGTAGAAGTAAAAAAGCCTTTCGACTATAAAAAGATAATGAGTAAATTTTGACAATAATTTACCTCGGAGGTTTTGAACCTTTAACTTTTAATAACCAATATTGTAAACCAGAGATAATCTTTGGTTTTGAAATCGTAAATATATTATAAATTAATAACTTAAAGAAAAAGTGCGTTCTTCAAGTGTTTTTGCGTTAAAAATAAAAAGAACTAGAATTACTATAAACTATCCATTGTTTAGTTAACGGTAATATCACTTCTTTTAATTTTTATTTTTTAAATATTCAGCAACCGAAAAATATGTCTGCAGTATATACAAATATTTCTGTAACTTATATCTAATTCTATAACTTACATCTATTTATGTAACGTGTATCTATTTCTGTAACTTATATTTATTGCCACAGGTGTATAAAGAAGAACTAGAGTAATACTAACTATTCAACATCCATAATACTATAATAAAACTAGATGAGAACATCTGATGTTGTTTGTAGATAGTGTACCAAGTTTTACTATGAAAAATTCTAGTTAAATAGTAATATTCATCTACTGATAAATTGTTAAGACATAAAATATATTCCTAACAAAAGAAAACAATAATACTTTTTTAGAAAGCTTATGAACATTCAATTCCTTCAGAAAAAATAAATTTAAAAATAATAACCAGAACAACTTAGAACCTGGATAATTGTAGAAGAGACAAACAGCCCAAGGAGCCCGTTCCACCCAACATTTTCCTGAAGATAGCCCACTGCTTGTCTTAGGACCCCAAGCCTGTCCACTTAACCAACATAATGACAGTAATGTGTGAGGAAATGAGATTAAATACCCCTACAACCCCACAGAAGTACTTCGCAGCAATACTTCTGCCATCTGCAGTAAAGAACTCAGCTAACAAGCTGTACTAGTTCTGAAAGCAGTCTTAACACTCAAACCACTTTTGTCTTTCCCCTCATCGAATATCTTGTGCACATTTCTTAACTTCAGAAATTTCATAAGGTAATGTTTAGACAGCCTCATGTTGAATTCGATGGATAAATATATGCATGCCTAGGTTTTTTTGGGTCAGTTTTTCAATTAATAAGCCACCTGCTCTGTTCCACTTTCTTGAGAAACATGACCACAAAATTAGGGAAGTTTCCCCCTGCAATAGTTAGAAGTAATTGAGGATGCTGCCATGTGTCAATTTACTCTTATCCCAGTCTATTCCTCCTAGTGAGTCAGTGAACACTCATTCAATAGCCTCCTTAGGCTATTTGTCTCATCTTTTATTTATTAACTAATAAAATATTCAACATAATTAATTAGAGTCATCATTGACCCCACATGGTCAATATTTTCAAACTTTACAATAAAAATAAAATATAATGTCTTCTTAAACATAGAATGTTATTGAAATTGGGGTACGTGACATACATCCCCCCTTAAGTCTAACATCGTCCTCGATGTTACTTTATTCATCACCCTCGAAGCTGCCCTGGAACAGAATGGGATATGTTTCCCGCATATAACTCTCCAATTTCCAAGTTGCTTCTTCTGGACTAACGTGCTTCCATTGCACTTTCACCTGTCAAATGGTGCAATTCCGAAGTAGGATTTCCCTATTGTCGAGGATACAGTCCAGTTCCACCATAAAATCTCCTTCGGGCTCCACTTATACATCATTACAATTTATCACATGAGTAGCATTAATGTACATATATTTTTAAAACATAAATATGAAAAACATTATGAATTTTAAGATTTAGTGGTAAGGCCAAATGGTATGCCACCGGTCCAACTCTAGACACTATTTTGGAAAGCCCACAGTATCTAGGTGCTAGTTTAGCACAACTCTCTAATTTTAAGGAACTCATTTTAGGTTTTACCTTAATGAAAACATGTTCGCCCACCTGGAACTTTTTCTGAGTTCGTTTAAGATTCATTTGGCTTTTATGTCTGTCTTGTGCAACCTTTAAATTACATTGAACCTGTTTCACAATTAATTCCATTTCCTATAATAACTCAGGTCCTAGTATTAACCTGTCAACGGGGTTACTCCATGAGATGGGAGTATTGCATTTTCTTATTGTTGTTTTTCTAGGAATTTTTTTTACTGTTACATTTTCTCCTTTGTTATTTAAACAAGTAAATTTTTTATCAAAGCAATTTAACACTACTCAATGACGTTCCAACCAATTCACATCATAGGAGCCTGACGAAAGTACATTCAATCTTTATAGAAGTTTCAAACTGATTCCTAAATAATATACAATTTTTCACAAAATCAGTTACTTTTTTTTTCCTGTAGTTAATTGAACCAACCATGATTTTGCAAATTTTTCTACTGGTAATTTACTTTTCTCTACTAAAATGGAAGAGATATAACTCAGGATAGCCCTTGAGTCAAAAATAGAAATAGGTTTATGGTTAAACATATCATCTACTTCCATTATGGAAGTTTGATATTCAGCTTGTTTGTTTTCCAACGATGCATTGATTCTGGGCATCCCTCTCACTAAATCACCAACCGTTAATTCTTCCTGCACAACATGAATGTTGTTGACAGCCTTTTTCCTATTAGGCCAGACTGATGCATAATGAGGTCCCTGGTATTCCCAACACTTTACCGGTTCCTTACGTTCGTTATTTTTAACATAGTTACTGTGATTATTTGTAAATTATTTATTCATTGTGCCAGTAGGGTTTTGCTGTGAATTATTTTTTTAAATTATTTCATTGAAAATTTTTGTGAGGAAGATTGCGTGAGTTATTATGCCCAAAATTTCGATTAGGTGTGTAACCTTCCTTTCTTTATTCAAAATTATTAGACCTTTTTGTTTTCTAGTTTGGCATGTTCTCCCTTTTGTGATTTTGCTCATAGCAGAAATTTGCTTTTCGCGTTGCTTCTTCAAAGGTTTTAGGATTATCATATTCAATTATGTCCTTAATATAAAAAGGTAAACAGCTCAGGAACCATTGCACCTTGGGTTTTTCATCAGCAATATAAGGCACATATCGCAATAAACTTAAAAGTTTACTATTTAACTATTTCATATTTATGGTTCCCAACTTTAAGTCATAAAATTCTTTAGATTGTTCCTCGTAATATTGCTTTGACATAAATTTCTTCTTAAAGTACTTTTTAAAAGTGTACCAATTTATATTCTTCTTATTTCTACCTTTAACTCATTTTATGTCCTGCCACCAAATGTCGGCCTTTACAGTTGAATTATAAATTGTCATTCTTGCTTTTAACTGATTAGAATAGTTATATATCTGAAAATACTTTTTCATTCCGGACAACCATACTTTGACTTCCTCTCATTTTTCAATTTCGCCATTAAAAGTTGGTGGTTTAATCTTTTTGAATTCTCCAGAAATATTTTCATAGGGCTTGTATTTCTTCTTCCTGGAGTGATATTTACTCTCACTACTGTCACTAGAATACTGGTGTTTCTTTCTATATGAGTTACCGTTAATTTCAGAAGAAGAACTACTTTCAATTTTAGAGTATTTCGACCTTTTACCCTTATGTTGGTAGGACGTATTGTCAGATTCTACCTGTTTATATTTTTCTTCATTTGAAAACTTTTCCAGCAGCATTTGATTCAACTCCTCCCGAGCTCTTAGGATTTTCTCATTTTCTTTCTTAACAGTTTCCATTTCAGTTTTTAAATCCTTAACGGTTTGCAACAATTCAGATGAATTATTGGTTATATCTTCTTCAACTAGTTTTGTTCCAAAGTTATTTTGTTCATTTAACGGGGACCTCTCTTCAGCATACTCGTCAAGTCCTTCCATACCTGCAAATCAATTTCAGAAAATATTATGTACAAAAACATTAAAAATTATAAATCAGTATTCATACTTTCTTCTTACTTTTGTTTATGTGCGCTAAGCCACTTCAGGCCTAGCGTCTGAACGTGGGCTCTGATACCATATGTGACATCTCCAAAATTTTCACAAAAAATTAAAATTTCTCTATGTGACATTTGTTGTTAAGTCATAGCCTAAAATGCTAGTTTTATAACTAATTTTAGTTTAATTATCAAATAGATTTCAAGGCAAGATATTAAGAGAAACTTAGGAGTTAATACTCATGGCTAACTGTAACTGAAGAGTTACAAAAATACTTACCAACTTATAATACACATACTACTAACAGTATTCAATCTGTATTCATTTCCAAGGCTTGAAATTTAATGAGTTAGAACTATTTGAATTTCAGACCGGTTATTTAATTTTCAGCATGTATATGATTCTGATATTTGTTTTATTGTCTTACTAAAGGGGGCTTGAGGTTAGCCCGAGTCTTACTTATTTTTTTGAAAGCTAATGCAGATTCGATGCTTGTACATGATTCATACGTAAATTTTTTTCAAGGTTACAATGTAGGATATTAAAGATTAGAAGACCAAATGAGTGAGCTAGAAATATTCTTGAACTCTATTTAATGTATCGATTATGTAAGTATAAGCATTCATAGGCCTACAACAAGGTTTACTCCACCTAGGTAGCTAAAAAAGAGTTAATAGTGATGTTCAATTGTTCTAACAGTTGAACTTATATGATTGATTGTATATAATCTTTAACATTCTTTTAGTTGATGTAATACTAGATTACATGCACAATGTTTTATAACTAAGGTTTTTACCATGTAAATCCTAAAGCTTACCCTAGCATAAAAGATTAATATTAATAAAGAAAAACAGTTAAAAACTAACTAAAAGCAAACTAGCTTAGACATATATATGTTTGAAGCATAGCCAATATACTTACATATATATAAATATTTGATGTATATTATATACACTAACCTATGTATACTTTCAAAGCATAAAACATAAACTAACCTAAGCATATATAACAATGCATGTTATAAAAACTGACTTAGGCGTATTCAAAGCATAACATGTATATTATCCTAAGCATATATTCCATTTCTAACATATATATTAATCTAAGCATATATATTCTAGGCCTTGCATATATACTAACTTAAGCATATATTTTATGCATCTCATATAAATGTTTATTTTTAACAATATAATAGTATTACCTTCATGTATCGTAGGTTCAAACTATATCAAACAAAGAGAAGATTTCAAAGTTAATGGATTCCACGTGGTGGACATTCGTCTGAATAAGGGTTTGGGTAATGAACCTTAAGCACGACATTGAAAGCCATACCCTAAAAAATCATTGGTTTCAATTTGTGTTTACTGTAGGAAAATGAGAGCGGCCGACAGGGCCTTGGCCTTCTCAGATACTTAGCAACAGTAGTCACTCAGGCTTGAACCTTGGTTCTTCGCCATTAACGTGTTCTTCAAGCTTAGCATTATAAACAGTGTTCACTTAGCAAGTTACTTCTTGGGTTCTTTGCCATCATCGTTTTCTGTGAGCTCCAAGCACAAATTGGTAAGTTAAACGAATCCTCCAGCTTTTGATTTTTCTTTTATTTATTTAAACCAAGTTCAATTTTGACATTTCTAAGATGTGGTTGTTTTATGCTAGGTGAAGAAGATATAGGCGAACGTTTAAGGCATTTGCTTGAGCTTGAAGGTTGCAAGCATGAAAGCTCGGGTAAGCCTCGATTTAAACCTGAGATATCATTCGCCGTGAATGTTTCTGCAATGTTGCCGAAGTGTTTTTGTGGATTATTACGGTGGGGTTTAAAATACTTATAGAAAATTTGTTGCTTAGTTTAGGATTAGTAATGGAGGTTGTATGGCCATGGTAACCCTTCGGGTTTTACCCAAAAAGCTATGGCTTTTGTAATTTAAAGATCAAGGTAAATTATTATTGTTTCAGGGTTTTTATATACTGGAAAGCGGCCATGAGGCCTTCACTTTGTCGTTATCGCTTGGAAAAAGGGTCGTAGGCCACTGCCAAGATAATTTACTATTTATTAAAATAGGCGAGATGGTTTTAAAAATAGTTTTACATACTGTAAAAACTTGTTTGAAAATTTCCTCGGCCTTTTACTTGCTCAGCCACTGAAATAAGTTTGACGATATATAACCTCTATAAATTTTTGCTTACGGCAATAAATATTTTTAATATTAAATATTCCAGTATTTTGTGTATTATCTCAATTTTGAAATAAACCTGCGTTGATAAAGTTTTCATATACTAAAAATTTCTTTTATTAATGTGGAGAGTTTGGTTAGGGTTTAAATCGTTTTTTTCCTATAAAAGAAAGGATATTTCGCTGAAGATATTTAAAAAAGGCTAATACTTGATAATGATGGGCTTAATGCTTCGGCCTGATAAGTAGGATGATTTTAATGTAGGATTTGTCTTTTGTTTAATCAAATCTTTACGCAGAGTTAGTTTATAATTTGGTATTTTAAATGAAAAATCCTAAATGTATTAGTTATAAATCTTATGTAAGAGATTTACCCTTACGGGTTTCGAAGTCTTAACCTCTAATTGAGGAAACTGCGTTAATTAATATGGTTGTAAATTACTTAAAAACTAAACTGTGGAAAACCCTATTTAATATTTCTTTTGAAATTCATAAATATTTATGATTGTAAATCTCTATATGAATAATTATTTACATCTATTTTACCCTAAATCTTTTGTAAACGAAAATGACTTTCTGGCTGTGTGAGTTTGGTAGAAGTAAAAAAGTCTTTCGACTGTAAAAAGATAATGAGTAAATTTTGACAATAATTTACCTCATAGGTTTTGAACCTTTAACCTTTAATAACCAATCTTGTAAACCAGAGACAATCTTTGGTTTAGAAATCGTAAATATATTATAAATTAATAACTTAAAAAAAAAAGTGTGTTCTTCAAGTGTTTTTGCGTTAAAAATAAAAAGAACTAGAATTACTATAAACTATCTATTGTTTAGTTAACGGTAATATCACTTCTTCTTCTTCTTTTTTAATATTCAGCAACCTAAAAATATTTTCGCAGTATATACAAATATTTATGTAACTTATATCTAATTCTGTAACGTGTATCTATTTATGTAACTTATATCTAATTCTGTAACGTGTATCTATTTCTGTAACTTATGTTTATTGTTGTAACGCATACCTATTTCTGTAACTTATATTTATTGTCACAGGTGTATAGAGAAGAATTAGAGTAATACTAACTATTCAACATCCATAATACTATAATAAAACTAGATGAGAACATATGATGTTGTTTCTAGATAGTGTACCAAGTTTTACTATGAAAAATTCTGGTTAAACAGTAATATTCATCTACTGATAAATTGTTAAGACATAAAATATATTCCTAACAAAAGAAAACAATAATACTTTTTGAGAAAGCTTTTGAACATTCATAAATTCTTTCAGAAAAAATAAATTTAAAGATAATAACCAGAACAACTTAGAACCTGGATAATTGTAGAAGAGACAAATAGCCCAAGGAGCCCGTTCCATCCAACATTTTCCTGAAGATAGCTCATTGTTTGTCTTAGGACCCCCGAGCCTATCCCCTGAACCACCATAATGAAAGCACTGTGTGAGGAAATGGGATTAAATACCCCTGCAACTACATAGAAGTACTTAGCAGCAATACTTCTTCCCTCTGTAATAAAGAACTCGGCTAATAAGTTGTACTAGTTCTGAAAACAATCTCAACACTCAAACCACTTCTGCCTTTCCCCTCATCGAATCTCCTGTGCACATTTCTCAACTTCAGAAATTTCACAAGGTAATGATTGAACAGCCTCTTGTTGAATTCGATGGATAAATATATGCATGATTAGGTCTTTTTGGGTCAGTTTTTCAATTAATGAGCCTTCTGCTCTGTTCCACTTTCTTGAGGAACATGACGACAAAATTAGGGAAGTTTCCCCCTGCAATAGCTAGAAGTGGTTGAGAACGCTGCCATGTGTCAGTTTACTCTCACCCCAATCTATTCCTCCTGGTCATTCAATGGACACTCATTCAACAGCCTCCTTAGGCTATTTGTCTCATCTTTTATTTATTAACTAATAAAATATTCAACATATCTATCACAGTCATCATTGACCCCACATGGTCAATAGTCTCCAACTTTACAATACAAATAAGATATAATGTCTTCTTAAACATAAAATGTTATTGAAATTGGGGTACGTGACAAAGGCCCTGATAGAACCAACAACAGGCCTCACCCTGAAAAGTACTGGCAAACATTTCCATCATATTGTCCTCATAAAGCACATTGGAGTCTGCCATCAACTGAAGGAAATATTTGACATGCCAGATGGCCGAATCACCATAATTTTCATGAAAGACTGGAAGCCATTTATATACATCCCCCACACCATGACCAAAGTTAGGAAAACCCGGGATGTTTGAGAAATCGATAGGCTGAAAAAGTTCGGCTATCTAGGCACCACATTGCTCTCTTAATTCATCCATATCAAAAATTAATAGTATGCATTTGATATAACCATTGAACCTTGTACTGAATAGGTGGAGTTGTCAAGTGATTAGCTTTAAAGGTTTTAATATGTCGCATGGGCTCATCTACACAGAACAAAACTTCACAAGTTTATGAGATAACAGGGTTTTGTCCCTTCAATGGAGTCGCCACATGAGAAGAAAAAATATGCATTTAAAACTTGCTCACAAAAATTTTTCTTTTGCTTTTCTTTTGTAAATTATGAAGAAAAAAAGGTTAGTGGAGTCGCCAGATGAAAATTTTAAAACTAATCTAAAAAATCATCAAACAAAGGAAAAACAAACAGAGAAAACAAAAGTCGTACTTCGGGAATAGAAATATTTATCCCCGGCAACGGCGCCAAAATGTTGCCTCCTAATTCGCACCTCGAGTCAAGTGGCAAAAATATTCAAGCCACTGGGTGCGAACTTGGGTGCAAGCAAGAGTCAAGTGTTGTCACTTGATCTTGAGTCCTCCGTCTAGGCTCTCTCCTAGCGAAGCCAAGGGGGGTGGTCCCTAGTAAAATAAACTATGGTGTTTAATCTATGATAATATAACAATTAGTCTAGGAGATGAGATACAATAAAACTTTGAAACAAAGATAACTGCAAAATATTTAATTAACTAGCATAAATAACGGTCCACGCAACACAATGATTAACTTAATAAAGAAAATAACCCAGATTGCAAAACTAGACCAGTTCCAGTGGAGTGCTTGTGTAAAGGGTTGCTAGTGAAGTCTCGTGAAGTATTGCAGTTTTCTTAGTTGGTCAGTTTTAAGATTATTAAGTGAGTAGTTATGGAGTGGGTCAATTCTTGGTAAATTTTATTATTAATGTGGTAATGATCTTTTTATGAATGGAAAGGGTATTCCAAATATACCCGGAGGGACGAGGAATGTGTCCGGAGTTACCAAGAAGTGGATCTCACAGTGACATGTGGGCTAGATGGAGTCAAGAGGTTGTGTTCAACACTACACCAAACAAGGGTGTAGTCTAACGGTAGCCTGCGGTCACTTTCTAGTGGTTCCCACTTCACTTTGCAGAATTTCTCCATAACTTAATAAAATCGTATAAGTGTCGGATTTTCACTTGTAGGGAGTAATTGATGTGTTTTACTAATTACTAGTCACTTCAATCCCTTTCTGATTGTCCCACCGATCCAGCCAAAGGCCTGCATTGGTCACAAGAGCATACCAGGCCTTGAAGTCTTGGATATTTTAAGTTTTTTAAAACTAAGTATGAATTTTTTAAATCTCGATGTTGATACTCTCGTTATCGAGAACACACTCGGATTGGGTTAATTTTACTTTAGGAACTTAAAATAAAGTAAATAAAAGTAAATAAAAAAAACGAAATAGTGTGAATCCCCCCTGGGGGATGGGGTGTGGGAACTTGGCTTCCCACTGGCTTCTCTTTTTTATAATGACTAGAAGAAAGAAGAACTTGTGTTCCTTTGTAGAATAGGAACGACAAGTTTTTACAATTAAGGGCCTTTGAGAATTGGCCAATGAAAGAAGTATGAGAAGAGCGGCTTTCGGTTTGACTTGGATCTTCAAAATTTCTTCAGAGTGCCTCTTTATCAGACCAATCTCTGCTGCAAAACAACGAACAAATTTTTATTTAATATGATAGAAAATCAGATTAAAATATAAAAATTTGATAAAAAATAATTAAGTACTTTAATGATAACAAATTTTAGGAATCAAACTAGTACTTGCTTGCAATCAGATCTTGAAAAATAAAACTTTAATGATTAGATCTAAATCTTTAAATTTGCATATGTAAATAAAAAAGCTAAGATATTACAATATTTCAGTGAGATTCGAATATGTAAAATTTGAATTTTTTTAAGTAACGGACATTAGAGAGAATTTGAGGTCAAAAATGGGCCACCTAAGAGATGTACTACAAAAATATAAAATATATTAAAATATTATGAGTTAGGGGTTTTATGGGGTAGGTATATATGACAACTCACCTCCTACACTACTTTTTA
>LPNX010985835.1:570500-628762 GCA_001517045.1 Pseudotsuga menziesii
AGAAAAAGAAAGATGCCCCAAAGCCTTGAAGCTTCGGCAATAGAATCCTCAAGTAGAGAGCGGAGGGATTTAAATCTTCTTAAACAAATCGCAGAGATATGGTGGAATCAAACAAGAACCAGCACTCCTCCACGCTAGATATCCTTGCACAGCTTGAACAATACTACACCAAAGCATTATATCCAAAAGTATTTAACCAAAAGACTAGATAGTATGCATACAAACAAGTAAAACATACAAATCTAAGATCTACTCACATAAATAACTCAGAGAAACAAATAAGAAAATATTTATTTATCATCTTCTACCGATTATCATTAATCCTTCAAAGACCGGTTAGAACAACAAAGAATGCAGCAAGAAACTGATACAGTTATAACTCATATAACATAAGAATTCACCACACACTGATGCCCGACACAAGTATAACTCCAAATCCACTCACCAAAGGACACTTCCCAATGAAGGAGCTTGGTAGAGAACTATACATGCCTTCCAAAAATAATTTAGCGGCCATTTTGAGTTCGTTTGTCTTTGATAGGAAAAATAAATAAATTGTGTAGAAGACACACAAGAAACTCAAGTTGTCCATGCATCAAGAGATGGAGATTACCATTGAGACTCTAGTAATTAAGCATATTGATAAAGCACCTAAATTTGTAGCCTCAAGAAACATGGCCATTGCTTTGGCCAGTGAGTTCAACATATAAAAGCTGACCAAAGATTTTATTAGGCCAGAAATAAAGTTTGTCTCTTGGAGGAGCATCTCTTGGAAGCTAGAAGAGGAGTTGAGTTGAAGCACGATTATGATGTCCTCCTAATAGAAAAGGGAACTTTGGAGATATTAGTAAATGATTTGCATCATGTTAAAGACACATTAATTTCTTAGGTAGAGGGCCTTGAAGCCGAAAAGGAAGCCATGATAATTCAAGTAGAAATCTTGCAAAATGAAAAAGATGCAATAGCAAGAGGGGCAGAGGCATCTAGAGAAGACAAGCAAATTCTAGCAGAATTCCATGCTTGCGCCATTTCATTGCAGCACAAATATTTCCATGCATGGGAATTGGTCATAGAGCAGATCCAGGAAGTACAAAAGGTTGTGGATAGGATTAAGGTTGTGATTGAAGGCGCTTAGAAAAATGATCATAGCATCAAAGGAGTTAAGGAAAACCTAAAGTATATGGAAACCTAGCAACAAAAAATAGTTGAGATTCGCCATAATTTTCCAAAGAGAACTTTATAGGAAATACAGTTGAAATACGGAAACGTTGACAACTACCAGAAAGTCATGTTAACCTTGCAACAGGATGCCACCAATTCATTAAGCAAGTGTAAGAATGTGCATGTAAGAGTGGAAAGAGTATTTGATAAATGCCAGCTTCCACCTCGAAGTACTTTCAAAGAGCCTACACTAAGGGAACAACATATGGAATCTTTGATAAAGATCAGGGATGAGGAAATTCAATCCATCAGAAGCATCTCACAAGTGACCGCACAACCGTTAGAAGACAAAGTTGGAACCCCCACACATAATGTACACTTGATGATAGTATGTTGCCATGCATCCATCACGAAGGTATTGCTCACATTGAACAAAGAAATCGTTGCACATGAAGTGTCCCTATGGTTACTCAAGCCCCAATAATTAAATATTATTTCATATGATTCCAAACTTTGGGATCAATTTATTAAATCACATGGGAATGTTCGCCCTTGAAATTATGTATTTTAAATTTAGGTTTTATTTCTTTTAGGAGAGAATCAAAACTCAAGTGATAAGTGCCCAGGAAACCCGAAATTCATAACTGACTTTGAGGAATCTGAAGAGTCACATTGGGAGTTACTTTTGTAAATATTATAAAAGAAAGAGGAGGAAGGATGAGGGGATCTTTTAAGGAGGTTTTGTTGCTCACTTTGTAAGAATTGTTTCTGTGAATGATTAGAGAAGCTACTGGGCTAAAGTTTGCATGACTGTGACTATGTTGTGGAATTGTTTCTCTCTTTGTCTCTTGCCTATATGCAGTAAGATTGTTCTTGATTTCTAGTGGATTATTACTACAACCTTCTATTTCTACTATATATGTATTTATGTGCTATATTTGCTTTCTATGAGTTGTGAATGCATAATGCTATGATATTGTGGCTGTTATAATGTTCATATAGTATTCTGTAGTTGTGATACATGTCTAAGTTACAACTTTTTGTTTCTAGAATATGTATATCAATACTATCTCACTGCTCATGGCTTTAATCTTACTCCTAGCTAGGATAGGTTAGTGTAGCATAGGGATGCATTTTAGATTAGTTTTTTTTGCAATTCATCCTTTTAGATTAAAACCTTCAATGGTAAACTGGGTCACAATCAGTGAAACACAAAACCAATGAACGACAGTCGTGCCAGAATCCAAATGAGTTCCCTATTCCAAAAGATTTAAGGTCTAGTTCGGAATTTTTACCAAGGAGGGCATGCAAGGACATTTTCGGGCGTCAACAGGTTTGGCACTAGAAGGAGGGTCTCCAGTGCATGGTCGACAAAGGAATTCCTCTCTCACGTGGATTTTTCTCTAGATCCCCTCCTAGAAATTTTCAAGTTGAACATTCAGTTCCCCAAAGGGTAGAAACTCGACACAATATTGATAACTTTGAAGAAAATAACCCTGAGTTAGAGCAACCTAAATATTATCTCGAGTGTTGGAATATGAAAATATGTGAATAACATATAACAATACATAACATGAAAATCATAACTAGCCTAGCCTCATATCCATACAACTACAAATAATCAAATAGCAAGAACAAGGAGAAAAGAAAATATGAGAACACAAGCTATATGTGGTAAAACCCCAAATGGAGAAACATCCATGGGAAGGTTGTCTTATTATTCATCAATAATCTCCAATCTTACAGTAGAGGGATCCCACACATCACACTTCATCTCCACAACAACATACACATTGTGTCTACAAGATGACCATTAGATGTCTTTCCTTGTTTCCATGTCTTGATAAGACTCTCTTTACTCTATTATATACCAAGAGGTAAAGAGGAATTACATCCCATCTATTAAATGTGGGATAAGTTATTTTCCACCTCTTTATATAATAAATGGTAATAAGAGTATATTATTACATAATACATGTGGGATATAAGAGTGGACATTATTACCTTCCAAATTAATACAATTAGTTATCATTACATATTCTAACACTCCCCCTTAATGATGCCAACTTCTAGAATGCCCATAAGCTACGAATAAAAACACACTTCTCCTCAAGGAGTAGATGAAGCTAACAATCGCTTCTCACTGAACCATGAAATTGCACCTAAACCAAGTTGTATGATGAACTCTTGCAAATTACCACAACAGTGTATGGCCAATACAACAGAGCATGTGGCAGAAATCTCCACTGCAGAATGCCTAGATCTTAAGATCAAATAGAAAAATGCCTAGAACATGTGGCAATAGATCCAATAACAAAGTGTCTAGATCCAAAAGAGAATCCATAGTGGCTACTAGATCCAACAACAAAATGCCTATAACACCACAAATCACAATAGAAAAAAAATCAACTTATAGTTGAAAGAAATCTACAAAAGACCTCATTATGAATACAAGACCCTAACAGTCTATACATCATAAATTATATAGCACGGATAATCTTTACAACCAAGTTGAAAGATGCAATAAAACTATGTGATAAACCTCATCACGAATACGATACCCCAATGGTCTACCATCAATAATGATATCATGCATATTGTCATCATCGTGTTAACAGTAGAAGATGGTGCTTCATTACATTATATCTAAAATATGAGGATATTACATTAGATTCCCCCTTGAATGACAACTTCAAACATCTGAGATAAAGAGGAAAATAGGATCACACTTTGTTTCCAAGGATAAGTTGATCAATTAGGAATAATGTTGAAATAACATAGATAATCCCAACATATTCTTAATATAGGAAGGAATTCCACAACTAAGCTATATGCAATTCTTCACAAATACATAGGAAGTGAAGTAAACAGAGAGCTAATCTGCACAAGAACTTCCAAGAGAAAAGCATATAATAAGCATGATAAGCCCATGGCATGATATATGAAATGAAAATATGAGATTGCTCAAGATCATATAAATATTGAGTAAAAGAGGATCGAAATAAACATGACATGATATATGTGAAAACAAATCAAAATGTTTAACATGATCAACATATAACAAACTATGATCAAATCATGATATCACTTGTAAAAATATGAAATGACTAGTCATTAAGAAACCGGGTTGTAAACATGGGTTGATTTCTTGTTGTCATCATATTAACATGCTAGAGATGAATGCCCTGAAAATGTCAATGCTTCCAGATAGGAATGTTAGAGACAAGTAACACAACTAGATACAGTATTTGCAATACATGATAAAGAAACTAATCGTGAAAAAACTAGAGATGCATGCTCCTAAAATGTCAAAAAAACATCTACTACAAAGATAGGTTAGTGACAAATAAATAGGAACATGTGGTAACCTCTGCAACATGATGAAAATACAAAGAATATAATCTCTAGTGCAACCAAATACAAAGAGCTAATGGCCAAGTTCATATACAATATGTCAAAATTATTTAAATCAAACAATAACTAATTAGATGTGAACAAATATTTAGGAACATCTTCATTATTCTGCAAAACTCTCTGTCTTACATTACAAGGCATCTCCACATATGCGTCACTCTCTGTTTTCTCATGTCACAATGATGTGTGTACAAATGGCATACACAACATGCCCAAAGGGGTCTCATTCAACTTTATTATATAGCTAGAGGTATGGAATATTTACATCCCATAAGGTATGTGGGATAAATAGTTTTCCACCTCTCTTATGTAAAGAATGGTTATACGAGATTTAATTACATAATGCATGTGGGATAACTCTATTTTATAATACTATAGTTATTTTATGATTTTTATGATTTTTTCCAACAATACCACACAAATCATCATTACATATTCTAACACTCCCCCTTGATGATGACTAGGAGAAAGAATATGAATGGAGACAGTAACATCCCCCTTGATGACAACTTCCAAAATTTCCTTAAGCTTCAAATAAGAATACACTTCGCCTTATGAAGATGATGAAGAGAACAATCACTTCTCACTAAATCATATAATTGCAACTGAACCAAGATGTACAATGAACTCTTGTAAAACACCACAATAGTGTATAGAAACTTCTGATGGCCAATACAAAAGATTGTGGCAAGTAGACAGTCATCACAACATGTAACCCAACTGATAGATGAAAGAACTTTGCAATAGACCGCATCATGAATACAATAAACACATCTCTATACATTGAAATGTTTCCAGTATATAGTGTTCAAAGAACCCTATTGAAAATTACATTGGGAATACAAGAACCCAAATGGCCTATCCATCGAAACATGAGAAAATCGGATAGTATTCACAACGAAGTTGAAATATGCAAGAATAATAGACCTCATCACGAATACAAGAACCACATATCTATTCGTCGAAATGTTGCCAACAAACAGTCTTCATAACCAAACAACTCTATTGAAGATTACATTACAAATACAAGACCTCAATGGTATATCCATTGAAATGTTTGGCCCACAGATAATCATCGTGACTCTACAACAGAAGATGGATGTTCATTTCATTACATTATTATTGGAATATGGTGATATAATATGGATTTGATTACCTTACATTCCTCCTTAACATCATCCATCCTAGATAACAAAAGATTTCGGCTTTGTAGCTATCAAGGATAAGTTGAGAAATAGGAACAATGATCAAGAACAAAAGATAATCACAACAATATGCTTAATATAGGAAGGAATGACATAAGAAAGTTGCCTCACAACACTTCGCACATATCCATATGGATAAAGTGAAGTAAATAGAGAGATAATGTGCACAAAAGAACTTCTAAGAGTAAAGCATGTAATAGACATGGTAATCCCATACTTACACTGAAAAAATACATGGCATTGCATATGAAAGATAGATGAACATATGAAATTGTTTTTCATGAGGATCAACAACATATAATGAGTGAGTATGATAAGAATATACCAAGATACAATATTGAACAAAATATGACACCATGTTAGAAGCATCATCATTATTAGAAGAGAGACCATGTTAGAATATTGAAAAAAAATTTGATCAAATAAAACAATGATATCACTTACAGATATGAAAATATAGCCATTAAGCAACTAAGTCCTAAGCATAGGTTCATTTCTTGACGTCACCATTCCATACTAGAAATATATGCCTATGAAAATGTCAAAACATGTTCCACACAAGAAAGTTAGAGACAAGTAAAACAAGAACAAGACAACCTTTGTAAACATGATGAATAAACTAAAAACATAAACCATAATGTAAAGAGAACAAGAAGCTTGTGACAAGAATTTCAAGATATGAGATTAATAAATCAAAGATTTGTCACCAATGTCAAAATTTTAAAATGACCATAACTTGATCAATATTGCTCAAAATATTTATTATAACTTGTTTTTGGAATTGGAGAAATCATTCTACATCCAGTAACGAAGACATAAAAAAAAATCCTAATCACACTGTCAAAATATATTCACTCTGTAGTTCGCATTGTCGTCACCAAAACCCTAGAAAATAATTGATTTCAAGTCAGCGATATCTCCACTTTTCAGACTCTAAATGAGACGAGTTTTTTTTTAAATTGAGTATTTTTGAGAGAGGAACTAAAATATACATTTGTTAAGTACTAATTTGCATAGAAAGTTTTAGAAATAAATCTAATTCACTGCCCAATTTTACCTTAAATATTTATCCACAATGGTTAGGGTTTAAAAAAATTCAAACATGTAGAAGGACTTGTTAGGTGAAAAGCGAGCAACATTAACATAATAATGAGCGAGAAATAAACATTATCACAAGCAACCACATATAGACACACAATATACCCTGGAAACCCCATGCAGGGAAAACCAGCACCAATGAAGATCTTCATTACATGGCCAAAACCGGCCATCCGGGCCAAGCGAGCTAGTCACTGCTCACCTCCAGGCCACTTTACAATGGAGCCTCCTCAAGCCTTATAAAGGTTTCATCACATGCAATGCCATAGGACAATACCATGGGCTACAACAAACCATGTTCCCAAACCATGTGCTAGACCTAACCACCTTTGACTCAATCCCGAGTCAAGGTTAACCCTAAAAATACCCCCTTTAAACTTGACTTGGAGTAATCACCAACTCCCCTCAAAGTTTTATCAAGGAATCTCACATACACCCCCCTATCACCTAGGTCTATCTCCCAACTTTACTGGTGAGTTACCAGGGGTATGCATGCCTTACCAGGTCTTACAGCCATATGCCCATTTACATGCAAAATGCTCCATTACTTTTTTTTCTTTTTATTTTTTATTTTTTTATGTCTTCATGATGACTACACCCTACACCATCACCATCTGTTGCTTCATCCTCTTAGTTTCCATGCTCGCTTTCTTGCTCTTCATTCCATGCCTTACATTCCTTTCCAAACGCCATTCTTGTCCTTGTTGCACAATGATGTCTATGCCAATACAAAGCTCTCCAACTACAAAGTTTCTTATCTTTGCTTGCATTTCATTTGATGTGAAAATTTGTTCGAGTAGTCAATTATAACAAACTTTTCACACGCTGAGTTGACTAGGATATGTTTCTTACTAACTCCAAGTTAAAAAAAAATATCCAAAGACACTTGCATTAATTTTTCAATATTTCCTTTCCTTGGTGTCCTTTGCACACGCGGGCCTTCGCATGCCACCTCATCCAAATACAACCATCTCATATGCATCCATCTCTCATGTGTACATTGCCAAAACATTGCACAAGCCCTCACTTGATTGCCTTGCCTTTACCTTCCCACTACTTGTCTAAATCATGCCTCCACTTTCCAATCTGGATCTTTGTCAACACCAAGGTGTTCTCCACCCAAATGCATCCCCCCTGCAGAAAAAAATAGCGACTTCTCTTCAACCCTTGCGACTACACCCATCATAACCAAGATTTGTAGATCTAGGAATTTCTACTACCAGAGACGCAGATCCACTCAGGTGGATTCTCATTGGTGGAATCCACCATCGATCTCAACATATCCACATGTAGGCCACTTTTGCATCTTTCCATAGTTTCAGTGTTTTTCCACAACCTTACTCGTAGCTCAGGTTCATGCAATAACGACCTGATCCTTCTCTTTCCTTCACACGGTCTCCTGCGTCTACCTCTTGCATATAATATTCATGCACAGAAATCCCGCCACGATGACGCTCTCCTCAACGGATCACAACTTTGAACTGAAATACAATCTATATGGATTGACCACATGTAGCCACCTTTTCTCTACAACGATCTCTGCATCCCTTAGCAGATCTCAAAACGCATTTGTCTCTTGTAGCAAATCAACCGGAATTTTCTCCTCCATGGCTTTGAATGATCCTTACACAGGCTCGTTGGCTCTCCTTTGCAACCTATATTCCCATATCCGACCACAAAACGCACGTGATCTGGCTCTCGTTATTCTCCACGCGGGATCCTTTGCTTCTATCGAGACCTATGCAACTTGCCATCGTGCTCTTTTCTCCTGGCAACTAGCCCTTTGATATCATAGGCCCTTCCTTTCACGTTGTGGATTTCATCACACACATGCGGCTAGGTTTTTTCTTCTTATGCCCTTAACTTTCAGTGAGAGAAGCAATTCACCTTTTCTTTACTGCATCAGATTTGCGATGCCAGATTTAAAAAGACGAGCCAAGTTGTTTTTCTATGGGTCTCCAACAAGTAATTTTTTTTGAGTTCTAATACCAGTTGTTAGGATTATAACGAGCAATACAATATAATAATGAGCGAGAAATAAACATTATCACAAGCAACCACATATAGACACACAATATACCCTGGAAACCCCATGCAGGGAAAACCAGCACCAATGAAGATCTTCATTACATGGCCAAAACCGGCCATCCGGGCCAAGCGAGCTAGTCACTGCTCACCTCCAGGCCACTTTACAATGGAGCCTCCTCAAGCCTTATAAAGGCTTCATCACATGCAATGCCATAGGACAATACCATGGGCTACAACAAACCATGTGCCCAAACCATGTGCTAGACCTAACCACCTTTGACTCAATCCCGAGTCAAGGTTAACCCTAACAGGACTAGATAAAAAAAACTACCACTTTGGTATTATAAATCGGGTGACAAATCTACAAAATATGGAGGACCCAACTCTCAAATATGAGGATCATTGCTTGTAAAAAAAAATCAAATAAGTACAAAAGAAAGTAGACCATAACAAACTAACTCTAATACCATGTTGGAATATGATAATATGTTAATAACATATAACAATATATAACATGAAAAGCATAACTAGCCTAGCCTCCTATCTATGCAACAACAATTAATCAAATAGCAAGCACAAGGAGAAAATAGAAAAAAAGAACACCAGATATACGTGCTAAAACCCCAAATGGGGGAACATCCATGAGAAGATTATCTTCTTATTATTCATTAATAATATCCAATATTACAATAGAGGGCTCTTACATCTCACACTCCATCTTCATAACAACACACAGTGTATCTACCAGATGATCATTATATGTATTTCATGTTTCTCATGTCTTGATAAGACTCTCTTGACTCTATTATATACCAAGAGGTAAGGAGGAATTGCATCCCATCTATTACATGTGGGATAAATGATCTTCCACCTCTTTATATAATAAATGGTAATAAGAGTAAATAATTACATAATACATGTGGGATAATTGTTTTAAATAAGAGTGGATCGTTATTACCTTCCAAGTTAATACAATCAGGCATCATTATATGTTCCAACATTGAGCATCAGTTTGCAATACCTCATTAAGAAATTATTTTTTTTTCCGTCGATTTACTAGGCCATACATAAAGCAAATTAGATAGTTACCTATCACTCCCTTATTACCTAGACAATGTGATTCTCACAATAAAGTCATAGAAACTTGTTGAAGAGACAAAATGACCCAAATCCAGTAGTAGGAGTTATCCTTGGTAATAAATATCAAATATACCTCAAACTGTTTGGAGTAGGGAACCCGTCCAGATTCTATCCCGGAAACCATTACTTATGGGTTTCATTGGTTGCGACCTGGACTTTGATTAAGGTTTTTATTAAAGTTTTAAATGCAAGCTAATCTAACCTAATTGCAGTTCCTAACTAAACTAAACTATCCTAGTTGGGAATGAGATTAAAATGAATGAGTATTGAATGACATGGATATACATATTCTAAAAACGAGTGGTTGAAAATTAGACATGTATAACAACTACTGAAGTTGTATTGTCTATCACTCTTATGTTGAATATTTTCTAGTAAATGAGTTCATTTCAAGGAGCAACATGTTGAAGAGTTAAAGAAAGAAGCAATTGCTAAGATCATTTTATATTTCCAACCACACCACCCAAAGAACAAAATCCATTAGGCAAGGTTGTGAGCATCAACAAAATTACTATGAAGTAACATGAAACCAAAAAGGAAAAAAACATGGAGGCACATAGAGGACTAAAAGAAATGCATGGAGATTTTAGAATAACACAAAAACGATAGGGAACCAAAGGAGAAATCATGATCAAGATCAAAAAGGCAAGGCCACAATTAGACCATGTGTCCACATTTCATTATGACGGATGGATTCTCATGCTTGGTGCCAATTAACTACATTTCTTATAAAAATCATATTATATGGATTCCACCCATGTTTTTAGGATGAAACCTACAGAGGGGCATGGAATATGATGTATCAAGAGGATAATAAGAGGTACTTAGGGAGGCAGCCAAGGGGGATAATGAATGTAATGTAGCCATAATCATAGAATGGGCTCACTATGTAGTTAAAGGATATGTATAATCATAGGGGGTAGTTTGCATAAAACCCTAGGAATACTCATGAGTAAGTATAAATATATGAGTAACATTGTAGGGAGATATGTTGGATGTTGATTATTATATTGTAGGAAACATGGCTTTTGGATTGATTCCTTCCAAAAACGGTATTTGATGATGTTATCATACCTTAAGGGTTATGTCTACTATTGTATGGATGCATTTGGTATTTTTGAAGTTAAGGTTTGTATCTCAAGTTAAGGGCTTGTATTTTATATTTTCTCTATCATGTTTTACGACATGGACATAACTAGTGACATGCTCATGGATGAGAAGAAGGTTTAGTGAATTATTTATAGGTATTCCTTAAATTGAGGTAAATATTATATTAATTAATGTATGTTGTGTTATTTAGTGGATATAAAGAAGAATCAATCGACCCTTCTCGAGTCCTCCACTAATGAAGCTTGATTAAAAATGCAGAGAAAAGTTGACTAGTCCATCCGAAACCTCCCATAATAATCATCAATCAATGATGGACAAAACCATTGATATGACTATGGGAAGGAAGAATTGTTAGTTGACCCTTCCGCAATTTACCCTAAATTAAGATAGATATTTAATATTGAAACTTATGGTAGATTAGTGAATATATAGAGGTGTGTTGACCCTTCTCAAGCCATCTTCTATTATAAAATGATGATAAGAGTAGGGATATAAAAATTTAAATTCCCCTAGTAGTCATCAACCAGTGATGGGTTGAACTGATGATATTGGGATGTACAAGAAGTATGGTATATTAACACTTTCCCAATCTGTCATGGATAAGAGAAATATGTATTTGTAAGTTGTAGTATATTATAGGATATAAATAAGAGTTTGTTGATGTTCACTACTAGATTTGGGGTCCAAATTCAATGTTTGTATCGACGTTTAATGTTAAAAATCACTTTTTAACATCATAAACACATCAATTGTGTGGGTTTTTTTGGGAAAAATCCAAAACAATGTCACTTAATCAATGTGTCACAAATGGGTGACGCTTAAGAGATGGTATCTTTCGTCTCTTAAGTGATGAAAAAAAAGGTCGCTTAATGGACAACCAAGAACATCTCTTAAGCGGTGCTTGATTGTGACACGTTGAAGCAAAAAAACAAATTCGGTTGTCATTGCTTAAGCGACATGATGCATAATGTATTTAGGTTTTTTTGGTTCAATTCGAAAAGATTTAAAACACATTCGAACGAACCAAAAAAAACTTTCAGAGGGATTGTTGAGGCCTGGAAATTCGCAGGCGGCAACAGTAAGGGATTCTCCCCAATCAACGTTCCCAACTAGCCCGTTGACTGTTTGGAATAGGGAATCCATCCGGTTTGCGGTCCGGCTACCGTAGGTCAAGAAACAAAACAAAGGCTTTACCGGTTGCGGCCCGGCCCACCGAGTTTTTGTATTTTGACTTTAAGAAATGAGATGCAAGTGCCTAACTAAATGCAGAGCGATCAAGATGCAGGGAGCGGTCACAATGTGATGCGCAGGTTTTTACCTCTCGTCTTATGCTCGCAAGCAACCAAATTAGATACAGTAAGAAATAAACTAACTATCTAATCTATCCCTAGGGAGCAAGGTTATCATTTTGGGTGAGCAATAAATCTTGCGCATGCACTATGAAGAATCACAGATAGCTGATATTTCTTTCAAGACACATGAACACTTACAGATATTTAAATAACCAGATAGCCGATCATTTTATAACAACAATAATTGCTCACAGTGGAAAATATCAAACAAGATACCGAAGAACATTCAACAAGAACATAGGTTCAGGAATTTAAACATTCTCACAGCAAATGAAACACCGCTGAAAACGAAATAGTTCCTCTTCAACATTATTCATTGAGTCGCATTGATACATTCCATTCTACTCTCTCCAACAGGTAAAAATTTGCAGTTTCTTTTGCAAAACGAAATAGTTCCTCTTACAAGCAAACATTTACAAAATTTTCCAGGGGAAAAAGCCCCAGTGTCTTCCTACTTTCCAATATTTAAACTACAACTACTGAGTGCTTCGTTTTCCCCCCCAGACGCGTGGTCTTTCAGTTTCTCCAACGCTTCATATTCCGATCTTTTGTCAGTATGTGATCATGAAACACTTGGTAACTGATCCGCTTTTGAGATCACGCCTTTACAGCTCCCGACTTCGTCCTCCATTTGCCTCGTTTCAGTCATACCTCCGCCAAACGGGTTAGTCTTTCTTCTCATCGTGTAAAATTGACCGGTCTTCTTGAAACTGCCTGCATTCAATTCACGAGCATGGTTCAAACAACAAATATTTCAATTAACCACCATTCTACAAGGAAATGGCCGAGCGTACCACATACGGGCCTGGAAAAATATACTATGGTCACCGGCGGGAAAAATCAAGTCGGCAGTCAGAAGAAAGTGAGCTCGGGAGCCAGGAGGATCTGCCATCCGCAACGTTGGGTGAGACTTAAGTCGCAGCCAAGCGAAATGTAGGCGGGATATGCCATAAATCGGACGTCGGACGGTTTTTTAGTTTCGGAAACCAGAAGACTCTAGGAGCCGCAACGGCGGAGGAGGAAAGTTGGAGGATACGCGGAGCGGTCGGGGAAACTTAGTCGGACGCAGGAAGACACTTAGATCGGGAGCGGAAGAGATCACCCAGCCGCAACAGCGGAGGAGGAGAGGCTACGAGCAAGCGATCGAAGGCTAAAACGAATCGGGTGTCGGATGGGTTCAGACTTCGGACGAAGAAAAGATCGTGGAGCCGCAACGGCGGAGAGGCTGAGACTTTGCAGCTTCCGATCCAACAGCAAAAAGAGGCCTGATTACGGGAAAAATCAAGGATTTGAGCAACGTTAACAACCAAAGTCGTTTTCTCCGCAAAGGCTGCCCTGAAGAATAAAATTTTACTCCTTCACGGCCAGAAATCCACGACTTAACTGAAATTGAACACGGCAATGAATAAATCTGCTAGCATCCAATCTTCAAAGTAAAATGAAAAGAAGATATGCCCGAGAGGCTCAAGCATTTTAACGATCCAACCAGGAAAAATGATGAGGAGGGGCCCAGAATTTAAATAAGAATAAATTTGGGGAGGACAGTTGCGGCAGCAACAACTGGCGATTTCCTGGTGAACCTAGATCTCTGGGTGATTATACTTTGAGCAACAAACTGTTTAACCATAATGCTTCTAATGAATTCTTCCAGCCATATGGATTCCTCGACCAACAAAAGTGTGTACCTTAATCATTGATGATGGTCCCTTCTGGGGAAGTGGAAACTTGAAACCTTCAAGTCCAGATAACTCTGTTGGGGCCAGAGGATGAGTTTCATTATTACCTCTGTCTTCAGGTAATTAACAGCGTGGACACCACAGGATCGCAGCAGATAGTAAACAGCAGTATTCGTTTGTTCCTCGTTCCCATGCCATTTTAACACTCTTGTGCTTTTGGACTTTTGTCCCTTTCATTTGAGTCTTTCTGTGCGCCTTTCTTACTGAATTTTAGTTCAGGATCCTCTATCCCATAGTGTCCTTTTGTGTGAGTGGTATATTTTAAGCTTCAGCTCATGGACGGAGAGGATATTTTGGCCTTAGGTACTTATGATTCAGCACTTGCTTTGATTTATGATGCTTTTATAGAAGTCTTGACTCTTTATTCGCCTTTTGGCATTCTTCTCTTGGCATGGGATCATTTATATTTAATACACTGTTCACCCTGCTTCTTTCCATGGGTCCTTTACTGTTGCTCCTTTAACATTTCAAGTGTGATATGGATGGAACCCCGACATAGTACTCCAGACTTCTCGAATCCGGTTTAATTCACAGGGGTTAAGCAGGACTTCAATGCATACAACATTTTATTCGAGAAACTGTTAGGCTGAAAGAACTCTTTTAGCAACACACAGGCTGGCACTCAACGTGTTTTCTATTCCCAAAAACCTTAATTTCCTCCAGACAACCGCAAGTTCATTCCCCTTATTGAAAATCAAAACTAAAATTAAATAAAATGAAAGCATGACTCGAAAACAACTCTACAGCTTATTTATATACAAGGCAGAAAAAATCAAAGACACTCAAGAAAAGTAAGGCTTGAGAACCAAACCATTAACTGGAAAGTTCTCCTCCCATCCCTGTAAATCTTGCAGCTTATAAGTAGCAGGGCCAAGTTTGGCTACAATCTGAAAGGGGCCTACCCATAATTGCTGGAATTTGGTATGCTTTCCTTTCTCATCATGGGGGTGGTCCCATTTGAGGACTAAGTCTCATACTTCAAAGTCTTTTTTCCCAGCTTTATGCTTGTCAAACCATCTCTTAACTGACTCTTGATGTTGTTTAAAACGTTCTCTAGCCTTGGATCTGGCCTCTTCTGCTTTCTGGAGATTATATATTCTTATTTGTAGGACTTCATCCTCCGACCCCCTAGACTCTTGGGCTAGTATGGAAGCTGGTAGCATGAGATTGGGAGGCAGGATAGCTTCTTTACCGTACACAAGGGTATAGGGTGACACTCCTATTGCAGACTTGGGGGTGACTCTGTCAGCCCACAGGGCATTGGGTAAGGCTGAGTGCCAACTTCGCTGGTTTTCTATTATGGTCTTCTTCAGGATTCTAATGAGGTTTTTATTGGAGGATTCAGCCAGGCCATTCCCTTGCGGATAGTAGTTAGAAAAATAATGTAATTTTATCCCTTTATTATGAGCAAATGCAGTCAATTTAATTGATGAAAAGTATTGAGCATTATCAAAAACTACTGAAATTGGAACTCCAAACCTGGTCATGATATGATCTTGTACGAAGCTGATGACTTCGTCCTCATTGATCTTGCGCAATGGGATAGCTTCGACCCAGCGGGTGAAATAATCAGTCACAGTAAGAATGTACTTGTGCAGCAGGGAAGAATTTGGTTTTATTTCCCCGATAATGTCCAACCCCCATTGTTCAAATGGTTCTGTGATCCTAACAGGCTTTAGGGGTGCGGCTGCTTTGGGCTGTCTTCCACCACACCTTTGACAAATATCGCATTTCCTGACATGTGCATGTGCGTCCTTGAAGAGTGTAGGCCAATAGTAACCGGCTCTAAGGATTTTGTGGGTTGTAGTGTCGCCGGAATAATGTCCCCCAGCCGGACCGTCATGTAATTCTGCCATTACTTTCTTTGCGTCTTCTTTTTATAAACACCTAAGGAGAACCCCGTCATAATTCTTCCTGAATAACACCCCTTCAACAAGATGATAGGAGGCTGATTTGAGGCGCAGAGCTCTTCTTTGTTTGGAATTCCAATGTTCTGGCAATATCCCCGACTGTAAGTAATGCACAAGGTCCCTATACCAGGAGTTAGGAGCTGTAAACAGAGGGCATACATCCATTACATGCAATTCGGCTTCCTCTTCCCATGCTTGTTCTTTGTTGTTTCTACTTCCAGTCATCAATTTGCATAGCCCTTGAACTTTCACTATAGTAGCCGGTTTGAATTCAAGGTCGTATTCTTGAAGGGCTGTTACCCAGTTGCCCCTTCTTTCTCCCAACTCTTTCTGAATGAGGCGAGACCTTACCGCTAGGTAAGGGACTATTACCTTGGTCCGATTTTTTAATATATAAGGCCTGAAAAGCTTCACTGCCTTAAACACTGCGTAAGCCTTCTTATCAATGGCTGGGTAGTTTAATTCAGCCCCTTGAAGCCCAGTGCTCATGAAAGAGATTGGGAATTCATCACCCCCGTCCTCCTTTTGTGTAAGCACGGCTGCCAATGAATCATCGGCTGCAAATGTGTACATAATGAAGTCTTTATCAAAGTCTGGACTTTTCAGGGAAGGCGCATGGGCAACATCAGTCTTGATTTTGTTGAACGCAGTCTTTTCAGTTTCAGTCCACTTAAACTGTGCATTTTGCTTGACCATCTGCTGCAGCGGCTTGACAGTCTGACCAAAATCAGGCACAAACCTTCGCACGAAGTTTATTATTCCCATGAAGGATTGCATTCCTTTTTTATTATGGGGCATAGGAATTCGTTCAATGGCCTTGATTCTTTCTGGGTCTATAGATATACCTCTCTTTGAAACTATATGCCCCAGTAATTTGCCTTCTGTGACCGCGAATACGCACTTCTTAGGATTGAGGGAAATGCCATACTTCCGACAGCGCTCGAAAATTTGCTTTAGGTGGAATGCGTGCTCCCCTATTTTCTTTGAAAATATTGTGATATCATCAAGGTAGACCACCACACTTCGTCCAATCAGTCCACGGAAATCTATGTCCATAGCTCTCTGAAATGTCGCGCCAGCATTAATCAGTCCAAAAGGCATTCTTCTATATGCGAAAGTTCCCCATTTAGTTCTGAACGTTGTCTTCAATCTATCTTCCTCAGCCACTGACACTTGGTTGTAGCCAGAGAATCCGTCTAACAATGAAAACAATTCAGAACCAGAAACCATCTGTAGCAATTGCTCCATGGGAGGCATCGGATAGTTGTCTTTGTCTGAGGCGCGGTTTAAGTTTCTGAAGTCCACGCACAGTCTGATTTCTCCCGACTTTTTCCTGACCGGCACCAAATTTGACACCCACTCAGAGTGCCTAACTTTAAAAATAATCCTGGTGTCCAACAATTTCTTCACTTCGCTTTGAATCAGTGGCTCCAACTTGGGGTGCATCTTCCTTAACGGCTGCTGATATGGCTTGATGCCTGCTTTAATAGGGATGACATGCTTGATAATGCTGGTGTCGTAGGTCTTCAGATATGCATACGTCCATGCAAAGATATCTTTGTACTGCTTGAACAAATTGACAAACCTATCCCTTTCGGCAGGCGAACAACATTTGCCGAGGTTCACAAACTTGGGATCCATCTCAGTCCCCAAGTTTATCAGTTCGAACTGCAGGGTTGAGCTGTGCGTATTTACATTTGCGGGTCTCCGGAATTTTTCATTCAAGTCAAACATCTTCTCTAATGTTCTGACTCCTTTAGGGACGAAATTGTCATATTTCATCTCAGCCTGATGTTCCTCATCGTCGATAATGGCCCCTTTAAAGGTCTCATCATTGGTCAAGCATTCGATTATTTGTTGATCATCGTCAAATACTCGCAAATTGGTGATCATGTCGGGTACTGATGGCCTGAAAAGTAATTCAATAGAGCATTTGTTATTAGTGGGAACCAGCCGGGCAGCTGATGTGGCCAAAAGATCAGCGGCCGCGTTTTTCATTCTTGGGATTGAAACAATATTGAATGCATGAAAACATTTAAGCAAATCCCATACCTCGCTTTGGTAAGCTTTCAAATGGGGGGAAACACAATGTATTTGATTTCTTATTTGCTTTACAACTATTTCTGAATCCCCAAAAACTTTTAAATTACTAACCTTTAGCTCAATCGCTTTCTTGAGTCCCTGCAGTAGTGCTTCATACTCAGTCGTATTGTTAGTACACTCAAACTCTAATCTACAGGACAGGAAGTGGTTTTTTTTTTTGCGGATCAATGAGGACGCAGCCGACCCCTGACCCTTCTAATGTTTTAGATCCATCAAAAAATAAAGTCCAAAAAACATTATCTACTGAAAAAGAATCTACTTCTACTGCTAAATCTACTATTTTACAATCAAACTCATCAGCCTGCGAGAATCGAAGGGGTTCAAGCTGGGTGTCAGATGTGTCATTGGCTTCTTCCGTTTGATAGTTCCCTGGTTCCAGTTCAAGAAAGTAGTTTCCCAACACAGGTTCGACTGGCATATTCTTCTCATCCAACTGGGTAACATTGTACTTCATGTGAGGCTCCCTCAAAACCTTAATCTGATTGGGGCTTCCTTTGTACGGAAACCACAGGTGTGACCAATCTGAGGCGAAATATCCATTCAATTTAGCTGACCAATCTCTGCTCAGGACCAGGCCATAAGCGTCTGGTATATCAGCCACCACGATGTTGATAACTTGGAATACTTTGTCATTTGATGCCAGACGAATTAGAACGTCCTCCATTTCACCAATTACCTTAACGTATGTCCTATCCAATTGCACCACCCTCCACGTGGTTGGCTTAAACTGCCCATTGATTTTCTTACATACTGATACGGGCATGACATTAATTGACGCCCCTGAGTCTACTAGACAATTGTGAACGTTATGATTAAAAATTTCAAATTTCAAGAGGAAGGGTGGTTGTTTAGTTTTAGACTTACCTCCAGTGCTAGCTTCTCTGATTTCTTCTTCGTCCAGAGGCTAATTGACAGCGGGTCGCTCCTCTTCTCATGTTTCCAGCGCTTTCAACAACTTTTCCTTTTGCTGAGGTACTTTGCACATTTCAAACAGCGGGACGTTTGCCTTTATCTTTTTTAAGTCTTCAACAACGTCATATTCAAGCTGCTGTTTAAAGGACAGAGATTTATCAGCACTCACCTTCTCTTCGTTTGGCTTGGGCAATATTCTGTTCTGCTCAGGATTCTGACTGGTAATAGTGAATTCCGGAATCTTATCAATCAAGGATTTATCTTGAAATTTCTTCTTGACGTTTCTTTGTAGCCTTCTGATCTTTGGGAGCAAAAGACTGTCATCACTAATCGTCCCTTGACTTCTAGTTGTCACGTTAGCCTCCCTGACATCTTTGTGTTTTTTAGTGATATCTTCTTCTGCATCGAGTAGGGAGATCGAACTCCATAATGCCATAGTTTCTTCTTCCTGTTCTTTTGTAGAAGTAGAAGCAGCACTTTCTTTCCTATCATCATCATCTTCTTCTGTTAGCCTCGAATCCAACATCTGATTCATGACTAACGTCATTGAATTTATCCATTGTGGGCAGCTCTTTTCAGAGTGAGGCTGCTGATGAAAGGTGCAGAAATTTTCCATCCCTATCTCTGTCAGGTTCATAGACGCAGTATTATGAGGAGTTTGGGACTGATTGTTTTCCTCCCTTTTCTTATAATAAGGCCTGTAGAACTTCTGTGTTTCCTTCTCTTTTTCCAAGTCTATGATCTTATTAGACAGCTTTTGCATCATTTTGGCCATACTTTCATAATCTGGTGCTTTCTCCTCTTTAGGCTTAGTGAACAATAAAGTTTTTCTTCTCTCTCCTGAATGTTCGGGGTAATCTTCAATACTCTCTCTTTCAGCCTCCACCAATTCTTCTTCTTCATATGTTTCTATCAGCGTAGGCTTGGGCCTACCTTTCGCAAACATGGCCAGATCAGGACCCAGAGCTGAAGTATAGTACTCAATTAGTACTTTGTCTAAAGGCTTGTCTGTTTCAGAAAAGTTCTTAAGATATGCTACGAACCTTTGTGTGAAACTATGCACTTTTTCCTTTTTCTCTTTATTTAGTGCACACAGTCCTTTCATGAGGGCAGCATGAGTCTTTTGGACTGCATACTTGCTTCTGAACATTCTTTCGAAGGTATCCCAGTCTGGGATAGAGTTGGCAGGCAAACCAAAATACCATGAGGCCGCAGCTCCTTTGAGGGTATGCGGGAATAGTCTACACACCACATCTTCGTGTTCCCCAGCCCTCAAACCTTCTATTGCCAAGTAGAAACTTTGTAGATGATCGTCCACTAGGATCTTCTGATTGGGGTCAAATTTAGGCAGTAACTTCTCAAAGGCTTGAGGTAGGTCATGCAAAGGCGAGGTCAGATTTAGAGGTGATCTAGCTTTCCAAGCTGGCGGTGGGTTTGGTGGATTAGGTGGGGGTTGATTGGCGTTAACGCCGGCCATGAGTTGAGGTGGAGAGTGAGGAGGTGAACCAACAGGGGTGTGAACAGGAGAACTGTAAGGGGTATCTGGGCCTTCTTGATTCAAAGGTATATCAACTTCTTGCAAGGCAGTTTCCACAAGTTCTTCCCAATCTCCAACCAGCACTAAGTCTTCTGTTATAGGACAGTTTTTCTTCTTGTATTCTCTTCTAGGCAATTCGGGAATAATTGGCAATCCTCCAATCTTCTTCACATAAGCACGGGTATGTCTTCTTAGGTCATTAACAATTTCGTTGCGAACGGGATATAGATACTCCCTTTCTTCTTCTTCCGGAATTGAATTGTGTGGTCTGCTACTTTCAGAACTGTAACCAGTGGAATAATCTTGGGAAAAAGGGTTTCCTCGTCCAGCCATACACTGGCGGCCCTCCTTCTAGCGCCAAAAACTATTGAGGCCTGGAAATTCGCAGGCGGCAACAGTAAGGGATTCTCCCCAATCAACGTTCCCAACTAACCCGTTGACTATTTGGAATAGGGAATCCGTCCGGTTTGCGGTCCGGCTACCGTAGGTCAAGAAACAAAACAAAGGCTTTACCGGTTGCGGCCCAGCCCATCGAGTTTTTGTATTTTGACTTTAAGAAATGAGATGCAAGTGCCTAACTAAATGCAGAGCGATCAAGATGCAGGGAGCGGTCACAATGTGATGCGCAGGTTTTTACCTCTCGTCTTATGCTCGCAAGCAACCAAATCAGATACAGTAAGAAATAAACTAACTATCTAATATATCCCTAGGGAGCAAGGTTATCATTCTGGGTGAGCAATAAATCTTGCGCATGCACTATGAAGAATCACAAATAGCTGATATTTCTTTCAAGACACATGAACACTTACAGATATTTAAATAACCAGATAGTCGATCATTTTATAACAACAATAATTGCTCACATTGGAAAATATCAAACAAGATACCGAAGAACATTCAACAAGAACATAAGTTCAGGAATTTAAACATTCTCACAGCAAATGAAACACCGCTGAAAACGAAATAGTTCCTCTTCAACATTATTCATTGAGTCGCATTGATACATTCCATTCTACTCTCTCCAACAGGTAAAAATTTGCAGTTTCTTTTGCAAAACGAAATAGTTCCTCTTACAAGCAAACATTTACAAAATTTTCCAGGGGAAAAAGCCCCGGTGTCTTCCTACTTTCCAATATTTAAACTACAACTACTGAGTGCTTCGTTTTCCCCCCCAGACGCGTGGTCTTTCAGTTTCTCCAACGCTTCATATTCCGATCTTTTGTCAGTATGTGATCATGAAACACTTGGTAACTGATCCGCTTCTGAGATCACGCCTTTACAGCTCCGGACTTCGTCCTCCATTCGCCTCGTTTCAGTCATACCTCCACCAAACGGCTTAGTCTTTCTTCTCATTGTGGCAAATTGATCGGTCTTCTTGAAACTGCCTGCATTCAATTCACGAGCATGGTTCAAACAACAAATATTTCAATTAACCACCATTCTACAAGGAAATGGCCAAGCGTACCACATACGAGCCTGGCAAAATATACTATGGTCACCGGCGGGAAAAATCAAGTCGGCGGTCAGAAGAAAGTGAGCTCGGGAGCCAGGAGGATCTGCTAGCCGCAACGTCGGGTGAGACTTAAGTCGCAGCCAAGTGAAACGCGGGCGGGATATGCCATAAATCGGACGTCGGACGGTTTTTTAGTTTTGGAAACCAGAAGACTCTAGGAGCCGCAACGGCGGAGGAGGAAAGTTAGAGGATACGCGGAGCGGCCGGGGAAACTTAGTCGGACGCAGGAAGACACTCAGATCGGGAGCGGAAGAGATCACCCAGCCGCAACGGCGGAGGAGGAGAGGCTACGGGAAAGCGATCGAAGGCTAAAACGAATCGGGCGTCGGATGGGTTCAGACTTCGGACGAAGAAAAGATCATGGAGCTGCAATGGCGGAGAGGCTGAGACTTTGCAGCTTCCAATCCAACAGCAAAAAGAGGCCTGATTACGGGAAAAATCAAGGATTTGAGCAGCGTTAACAACCAAAGTCGTTTTCTCCGCAAAGGCTGCCCTGAAGAACAAAATTTTACTCCTTCACGGCTAGAAATCCACGACTTAACTGAAATTGAACACGGCAATGAATAAATCTGCTGGCATCCAATCTTCAAAGTAAAACGAAAATAAGATATGCCCGAGAGGCTCAAGCATTTTAACGATCCAACCAGGCAAAATGATGAGGAGGGGCCCAGAATTTAAATAAGAATAAATTTGGGGAGGACAGTTGCGACAGCAACAGGGATTTTGGAGGGAGGAGAACTCTGACCATAGGTAATTTTTTGTGGACTAATGCAATGCTCTCTTTCATTACTTTTTGTTATCCATATGTAGGCATGGACCTTCTAGTCATTTTGTTGTGTGATGATATATGACGATGGACATATTATCAATTATATTTTTTATAATTTTATAAATATATGTATATGATTTTACCTATGTTTATGGATGCATGTGTTGTGGACCAGGTTTGGCTCATACGACTCATAAGTACTTACATATGAGGATTTTATATTTCCTTAAGTGTGCTTAAACACCTGAAAGTGTGTACTAAACTATTTTTTATTAAGTACATGAGAAATGTATGTTCTTTGTCTACATCTAGTTAATGACATGGATTGTGACATATGGATGGTTTTGGATATGTGGAATAGATAAGTTTATTATCATGATCTAATTGATTGAAACATGATGTATATCATTATATATTCTTAACCTTGTAATGAGCTGGATTTGCAAGAAATCTAGTTACTCACTGACGAGGATGTTTGGGTCGGAAATAACCATGGAGGTCATGTATACATTTGAGGAAAATGTGATTAAGTTGAATTAATTTTGAATTTTTACTTGATGCTCTTAATGTATGAGTTTTTGTTGTGTACGGACCTTGGGGAAAGGACCTTGCCTAGTCACCAAGGGCGTAGAGTCTGCAATGCATGATTAAGGATTCATGGCACAACGTAAGGATGTGGAATACTTACTCCCTGAAAACCAATTCTACTATATTCAAGCTAAGTCGAATTACTTTGAATAAACCCACCATGACTAAATTAGTTGAGAGCCCACTTTAAAGGGGCAAACAAAATAATAATATTTTTAATCTAAATTGAGAGGAAATAAATTTATGGAAAATATAATAAATTTACAATAAAAGGAAATGAGGTGAATAATGATAATTATTAATTGAAAATTGAATTTGGCATGGTGTGAAGTGTCAAGTTTGAAAAGGTTATATATATAGAGGGTATTCCATTGGAACTGGGGAAGGAAAGGAAAATTAAGGGGAAACTCTGCCAAATTTTCGAGGGACTAGTATTTGGAAATTATTGAATTTAGCTTGAATCTGGGTGGAGAAATGGTTGGGAATTGCCATGAAATAATTAATAACAAATTTGACCATCATGATGAATTGAGGGTGAAGTGGACTCACCATTAGCAAGTAATTTTCTAAAAAAAATATCAATATATTGATTGGGAGCCTACATAGCTCAAAGGCCTCAAGGGAAGAAGTTTTCCCTTAGTAAGGTTGGGAGGAAATCGGTTGGCACTAAGTGAGTTGGATGGGAAAGGATCTTATACCTTGGTGAGTTAGAGAAACATTGGGGATTAGTATAAACATGTATGAATTCATGGTGAATTCAATTTCTAATATTTGTAAGTGCAAGAAATCTATGTATCAATTTAAGTTGAAAAGGGAATATCTTGGTTATATGTTTTTTATGAATTGATGGTTAAAAATTATTTGGGATAATTGCTAGATAATTTCCCTATTTGGAAACAATAGAGTTGTTGTGGTATTACATATGGTGTTACTAGATAATTGAATTATATAGTTGAACCTTGTCAGTATTGTTGATTTTGAGAATGGATGTCTTAATGGTCTAAAGTCTGTCGAATTAATTGGATAATTGAATTGTGCAATTGAACCCCGTCATTCTTGTTGATTCTGAAAACTATTGTGTTAATGGCTTAAATCTTATTGAATTCATTCCTCAATAGAAATGAATTTTTTGTTGATTATTACCGTTTCCAAATGTAGAGTTCAGCTTGAATATCTGTAGCTTGCAAATGTGCTTTAACGAAAAATAATTCAAATCCAAGACAAGCAAAAAAACTTGTTAAGTTTCTTATTTAAACTATTAAATTTCAAACCCAAATTATGCCTTGGTCATTTTCTGGAAATGACTAAGTGTTACACCTATGAAATCGGGAAATTTGTTCCCAAAATTTCAATGTCGAAGTGCGATGTTGACGTCCTGGCGTTGAAAATTAGATGTGTAAAAATGTTAGTGTTTTCTTATCTTAATGTTGATGATTTGACTTACGACGTGGCGACATCGGAATCGAAAAGTCAGAAGGGTCGATTTATCACGTCCATGATGTGTGTCGACTTTCGAATTTCGATGTGCTGACATCGGGATCAACAAGTTGGAAGGGTCTTTTTGTTGTTGGCTGACCAGTGTCAACTTTCGACTTTCTACGTGCTGACATTGGAATTGGCAAGTCGAAAGGGTTAGAGTTATTTTTCTTCCTTAGTGGTGTTGACTTCCTTCTTCCGAAGTTGGGAATGTCAAGAGGGGTTTTCAAATCGAAATGTCAAGATCGTCAAGGTTATTTGATTATGTTTTCATTGTCATTTTGACTTCCGACTCCCGATGGTGGAAGTGTCAGAAAGGCTTGGTAAAAATGGGAATATGGTACTAATCCATCGGATTTGTTTTTAATCCTTCATTAAGTATCAGTTAATCTAAATTTAATCCATAATTAGTAAGTTCAGTTGTTATCTAGCTACACAAAATGGTATATGTGTAGTTGTGTTATCAGTTGGGTGTTTTAATGGTTCATCTTGATGAAACTTTCAGCCATATAGGTGTCCATTATTATTTCTATGTAATTTTGGAATGAATAGAGTTATATGATTTACAAGATCTATTTGTATATGTTGAACTTAAACGAGACAATAAGATCTTAAGCCAAGACTTGAACCTTGAACAATAACCTTGAGTGAAAAACTTGTGGGCATAAAATTTTATGTATATATGTGAAATTTGGATTGTGCTTATTGTCTATTATGTATGGCATGAAGGTTTTGAAGTATTTTTTTTTAATCCTATTTTTAGCCTTATTTTCCAAGGAGGCTTTACTTCTTTTGTGTTTTGGTTGATTGGTAAGGTGGGGCCTTACAACTAATGAGATTATCCCTTGAATTAATTTATTTTGATTGGGTTATTGATTTCTCTGTATTTCTTCTTACTAGTGTATTATTGGTTTGATCATGTATTTTATTGAAATAGAGAACAATATCAGGCAATCTTCTCCACATATTCTCTAGTAGATCCAAACGAGTTGCTACTATGCAATAAGTTATCAATTATGTATACGATGATAGAAGCAACCATGGTAATACAAATTATCATAATCAATACTTTAATGTTGAAGACATAATCGATGATGGAAAATGTTATTTCCCTTGTACACAATGTAAAGGGATAAAAAGAAGAAGAGTTTTTAGGGAAACATTTCTTAGAGCATGGGCACTTGGAAGGTGGAAAAAAATATCATCCTCTAGCAAGATATGAAGAAGAAAAAAAATCCTTTTGAAATACTATTATTATTGATGTCTATTTTGATACTAATTGGATATATTTTGCCATAATTATTGCATGGAAAAGACCATCAAACCTTGGAAATCCACTTACTACAATGCATACTAGAGATTGTGAGGGTTGTGACATTGAGGTTGATATAATGGAAGAAAATGACCACAATATTATTGAGAATGAAAGGATAAATTGGTTGATCCATGACACATTTGTTGCCACGGATGAGAATGCACCTGTGGACGAAATATATGAAAACATTCTGATGTCAACAGTGAAGTTCATGAATGGTACTTTAAACATGGGAATGATGTATTTGTTAAGGTATGCATGATTTATCTATTTGTAATTGCAATTTCTTGCTTTTTTATTTAACATTGTCATATATAAGCCAATAATTATGATTTTTCCAATACATTTTTTTAGACTGTTAGGTGATACTCTTCAACCACCATCAAATGCTTTACGTTACATATACAGAGAAATGTGTGTCATTCTGAAATATTTAGGAATGGATTATAACATAATTAATGTATGTCCTAATGATCGTATCATATATTACAGACAACATGCATCAAAGAGTGAGTGCCATGAATGTGGAATTAGTAGATATAGTATTGAAGATGTAACAAATAAGGTGCCTCACAAAGATCTTTCCCAATCTCGATAATTCCACGTTTTCAACGATTATTCAGGTGTAAAAACATTTCAGAATTTTACCATGCACAACAAAGAAGTGAAGTTGGTGTCATGCGAAGGACTAGAGATGGTTATGCATTCATAGAAATTGAGGAAAGGTGGCCAATTTTAAAAAATAGCCATGTAATGTTATACTTTCATTGGGAACAAATGGTGTCAATCCATTTGGAGATATCATAACCAATTACTTAGTTTGGCCATTTTTTTGTTATAAACAAATACCTTCCTCCATGAATGACAATAAAAAAGGAGCATGTCATGTTTCCATTAATTGTTCCAGGTACTTAATTTTAAGAATGTTAACACAATATAAAAATATTTGTTTTTTCATTATTGTGTGTACAAAACTTATTAATTATGTATGTTTCTTTTCAAACAACTACTAAGTAACCACCAAGTTAAAATATGGATGTATATCTTGAGCCTATTATAGATGAACTTTTATAATTATGGTTTTACATCAATATGTACAACATATCCAAACCTATAGGCCAAAAAAAATTCAATTCCATGGAATTCTTACATGGACAATTCATGATGCACTTGGTTTTACACATTTTTTGTGGTATTTAATTTTCCCATATATCTCTATGCATCATTTTTTATTGAAACCCTTTTATAATTTATGGAATTCTATATATTAAAACTATTCCACAACTTGCATGGATTCAAACAAAGGGAAAATGTGCATGTCCAGTATGTGGTCCAAGGACAATATCTAGACGTTCAATAATTTTAGAAATGAGGTGTACGATGAGCTTAGGAATTTTCTCCATAAATGTCATACGTATCAAATTACCAAAAAAATAACTAATGGAAAGGAAGAGAGTGGGAAAAAAACATGAATAATGACGCCTCAACTATGCAACAAGGCATTTCAAAATATCAATGGTAAGCAATATTTGTTTGTAGTTACTTCATTCTTTGTCACTTGTATTCATTTTTAAATTTCGATACTTGCCTCAATCAATAAAAAAAAAAAATTTCATTGATACTTCTTAAAGGTCGTCATGGTCAGCTTCCACAGGGTTTAAAATGATACTCTTCCCAATTCATTCGGTTTCCATACTATGAGCACCTACAAGTAGATTGTATGTTTGACACAATGCATATTATAAAGAATGTCATAGAGTGCTTGTGAAAATTACAGATGGGAGGAATAACAAGGAAAATCTTGCAAAAGTTATTAGTGACATTCAATAATTTGACACATTGAAATATTTGAGCCATTTCTATGGAAGTGGAAATTCCACAATCTACCATGGTTATTAACAGAGCAAGAGAGTGTTGTTTTAAAAGAGGTTGTATGAAAGATTAAATTTTTCACTGGTTTTGCTTCAAACATAAGTAATATATTAGCAAAGCAAGGTGATTTCAATGGGTCTAAAAATCATGATTGGCATACATATATCAAGGTTTGATGTTTTGCAACCTTCAATATTTTATGATAAATGCATTATTTGTTAGTAATACATGTTGCATCTTTGTTGTTGTATGTTCTACCTCTAGCTATTCCTAATATTTTTTACAACAACACAAAGAAGGTTATTTATGATCTCATCAAGTACATGAGGTATGTATAAATTCATAGTTGAATTATTGATTGTATACACTGTCAATACTTGTTTTTCTTTCCTTATATATTTTAATGTTGACACATCAAATTTATTTGCACTTGTAGGTGGTTGTCATATAAATAATACATAAAGAAGATATCAAGTATTGGAAAAGAAATATTCCCCAACTAATGTGTGAGATGCAAAATTATATGCCTCTGACCTTTTTCAATGCACAAGAACACTACCTCATACACTTAGTGGAAGAGATTGAAATATGTGGACCCATACACACAAGGTCAATGTTGTTAGTGAAGAGGAACTTGAAAGAATTTAAGGCCTTCGTTAGACAAAGATCATGTCCAAAAGGCTCAATGGTTTAAGGCTACTTTCTATATCAATCCACTATATATTTTAGTGAGTACTTACCCCAAGTAGTGGGTGATATGGATGTGTCGCTCCTTTGGGGTGTAAATTCCACCAACAAATTTAAAGGGGAGGTGTCATTGGGGAAAGGTATATGGATAAAAGTGAAAAGAAAAATATTGTATTCTATTTAATATCTCCATACATGCTTGTGGTATATTGGTTAGTATCTTGGTTATTTAACTAAATCTTTTTTTTGTCATTGTTCTAGGTAGTATAGAGTGGGATACAATTGATTTAACATTGCAAATCATCTTGATTGGATGAATATATGGATAGAATGATGTCAACAAGTTTATGATGACTTATCATGGAATAGGGTGGTAGAGTTTATCATAAAATATTATTTGGATCATGATACAGATTTGACCCAAAAGGAAATTGACATAGCATATGGTGCAAAAGATAGAAATGTAAGCGAGTATAAAGAAGCTATACCAAGTTTCCATAAGGTGAGGCATAACCTACTTAAAGTAACCTCCTGACTCTATAGTAAGTTCAATATAACCCTTTTCTTATAAGGATAAATCTTCACCAGATTTCCCTATTAAACTAGTCACGTATATCCCTTTCTTATTGTTCCATATGATCAGGAAAATCACATGGTGGACAAGAGCATATGGGGAGTCTAAGTCAAAGTTTGTTACAAGAGAAGGAAAAAAAAGAGCGAAGTAAATGTTATTTAATTAATCTAAGGATACGACTCACTTTTCTAATTGTAAACATTTTTAGGCAATCCTTTTTAGTGGAAACAAGAACATACTTCAGGAAAATGTAGAAGGTGGGTTCACTACTTTATTGTGAAAATGGAAATGCATAATTAAACTAAAAAAGTATGCAGTTGTGTGTGCTTGTGTTTGCGAAATTGAAACCTATGTCTTGAGTGAGTTTGTGGTCTGATGTTGAATCAAGATCCACAAACGTTTAATTTTAGCTTAACTTAAATTACTTAAATAAATAAAAAAGGAAAAAAGTTAGTAAAATGCAAACCATCCAACAGACTACAAATCCCCCCAAGGGATATGGGGTGTTGGCGATGTGTATCCCACTTGATTTCCTCTTGTTATGAGTGGTTACAATTTTTTGGGAATGCCTATGATCCTTCGAAAAATAAGATCACTAAGCTTACAATTTTTAGAGAAATGATTTACGAAGAAGTAGAGTGCTCTAGGTTCTTTAGATGGTTCATTTCTCTCAAAATTTGGGCAACACTTTTTCTTACTTGGCAAGAAAACTAAAAAATTAGTGAGAAAATGCCCAAAAACACTTTAGGAGTGTTCTTGGACAAGGTTAGAAAAATATCTGAAAGAGATGCTAAGTTAAACTAAGTAAAAAACGACAAAATAACTAAGGAAGGAAAGCTAAAAGGAAAACCTCCTTAGGGTCTTTGGTTTCCATTTTGGGGCATCCAACAAACAAACACTTATTTTCCAAATATAACTTTCAAATTCTATACTAATATACTTTCCAAGCCTTTATATTGTATAAAGCAAATGACTTGTAAACTAAGTAGACTCACTATGCTTGATCTAGATTCAAAGTGTAAGGCTTTAGTAAATACTGAGATCCAAGCATAAAGAATCAGGTCTATTAAAAATTTACTATTTAAAATACTATATCTGAAAATGAAAGGAATCGGTGAGCCAGCAAAAAAAAAATTTAATATATGGGAGATGGAGAAAAGATAAGCCCAAGCCTGATTATCAAATGCTAAAGGATTTGTTGGTGGGAAGCGGAGAGACTATGTCCACTTTCGAATCTGAAAAATGGACGAGTATGCAACTAATCTCATCCACTCCTTTAGATTAACAATCCTACACAACTAATAAAACTTGTAAACAAGGATTAGATCTGGTAATCCCTATACAAGAAATCATAAAAGCATGGGATACAACTATATGCACATGCACCTTCTACATATCTAAGCGTAAAGAAGTAAACAAATATATTTGAAATAAAAATATTTGTTCTTCAGGTTGGGAGAAACCTTCTGAATCTAGACTAGTTACATAAAATGCAAAGGAAAACTAACTTGATACAGTATTATCTCATACCATTGACCGTACATCCACACACTAGTTGCCACACCCCATGGACCTCCAAATCCTTTTATTCATAAACAAAGAATATCACAATGAATTACAAGGAGCAAGAGAAGAGGTTCCATCATCCATCTTGAATGAGGCAAACTTGACTGACTTTTATATCAAAAATGAGAGAGAGGGGCGCACCATCCATCTTGAATGAGGAAAAGTTGACTAGCTTTTATATAAAAAATGAGAGAGAGGGGCACATTAGCTAGGTAGGGGAGCACTTTCCAAATGGTAGAGTCTTTTGGAGTTGAGGGATTGAATCCATATCACACCTAAATGGTGTGCCTCCTCTCTTATGGAGGCACATCACCACAAGTAGATGTGCCCTCCTTCATGACATCTTCCCCTCTTGATGGATATGTTCCACCTATGTATGGATAGCTCAACCACCAAATCACAAGCTGGGTTAACTCAAATTTTGCTAGTAATGAACTCGCCACCACTACCAATCTGTCTCTGGAATGTTCCCTCAAAATTTGGGATGGAAATGTTTTACTTAATATGTCTTATTTGTCCATTTATTTGGTCAATTTTGAGAGAAAATTAATTTAAGGGATAAATAATCACTCATTTCCTCTAAAAAATGGGTTTAGGAGTATAGTGGGTGCTCTCGGTTTGAAAAGGATAACCTCCATAGAACATGTCATCTCCTAACCACACTTTTATGACTTTTTTATATTTTTACAATCAAAACATTAAAAAAAATTGTTTGTTTTACGGGAAAAAAAATTATTAGCGAAAAATTAAAATAACCTAGGGTGCCTTAGTACATGCTTATATGACTCAAAAATAGTGGCTAGAATGGTAATATAAATTGACAATAACCTCCTAAGGCATAACCACCAAGACGACCACTCCAGCTTTAGAGAATTTAGTGAAAAACTCAAAAATTATAAGTTGCTTAAAAGCAACATTAATTAACAAGGAAAAAACACTCTAGAGTAAATCAGATTGATAACTAATTCCTATGAAGTATTGTGATATGAAACTTTACTACAATTCCCTGTGGGGTATGAACATGCAAAAAAAATTAAAAGGGTGCCAAGATTGGCCTTCCATGGATTTTTGAACTTCTGAATTTCTGATAGTGAACAATTAACTTGTTCATTCTTTGGAGGTTCAATTGAACAATTCATCCAAGTACAAATTGGAGATAAAATCTAGTTCCATCTAGGGATGTGTGCTCGATTGATCTTCAATAAAATAGAGTAGGTGAGAACCCTAGAATCTATGGTTCCTGCACAAAGCTAAAAGATGTCAGTAACACATGTAAAAAATGCCAGTGAAACATAAGTTGCAAGATAATATACAAGGCTATTTTACAATAAGTAATGTACAAAACTAATATACAACAATAATATACAAGGATAATGTACAAAAAGAAAAACTAAAAAGCTCAGTGGGCTAGCTCAAGTGGTTGAGTGTTGTAAGTTGTGAGCAGCAAGTATCGGGGTCAAATCCTTGGGTGGCTATACATTGTTATACAAGGGCCTCACTTGATGTCCCCATCAGGTTAGCTCTGTAATCAAAGTGAATGGATGAGGCCCCTTTGGGTGGGCCCCCTATGCATTCTTCCCTTGAAACAAAACAAAAAAAATGAAAGTAAAAATACAAGGGAAAGGGTTAGAGAAAGATTTGATACAAAATATGCCCTCATAGGCTTCAGATATTGTCATTGAATAACAACTTTATAAGTTGCACATTCACTAGGAGGGTCAGTTTCTCTCTATCCATGTTTTTGATATAAAATGAGTCGGCATCGGCCAATTCATAAATGATGTATGGCCCTATCCAAAGACTGTCGAACTTTCCATGTTTACCAAGATTTTTTTTGTCCTTATCCCATAATAGAATTGTATCCCCTTTTAAAGGGCCCTTGGTCTGGTAGACTTGTCAAAGGTCCTTGTCACTCTATCTTGATTTTTGATACTCTGGCCTAGTGCCCTTCTCTTTTTCTCATCCAAATCGACCAATTGATTTATTTTATTCTAGATGGAATCTTGGTTTGAGCTAAAGGCTTGAAGCATCTAATACACCAGAAGCTTAAGGTGAACTAATAAGGTAACATCTAGGCCATATACTAACTCAAAGGGGCTCTTTCCCATTGCACTTTTCTTAGTTATCCTATATGCCCAAAGTGCAAAACTTATCTTACTATCCCAAGACTTTTTGTTATCACCCACTATTTTCTTTATGGTGGTCATTAAGTTTTGGTTACTCGATTCTGCTGGACCATTTCCTTGGGGATAGTAGTTGGAAGAGTGGGATAGGTTAATGACATACTTGAAGCAGAATGAGGAAAGTTTTGTTGAGCTAAATGCTTGGGATTATCAGTTGTTATCTTAGTTGGCACACTGAATCTAGTTATGATATGATTTTCAAGGAAATTCATAACTACTTTGTCAATTGTTTCTTTAGTGGGAATGACTTCTACCCACTTCGTAAAAATATTGGTTGTCGTAAGAATCCAAGTATGTATTTTACTTGAATTTTCTTTAAAGTGCCTAATATAGTCAATGTTAAACTAGCAACAACAAGGAAGTTCTTCTTGCATGCTTGTGTTCTTGCATGCAAAAGACCTAAATTAGGAAGCCAATTGTATTTAATTATTTTTTGTAAGTTTACTTTGGAAAATAACTAAAGTGATATAATTGTTTATTGACTTTAAGTGAAAGTAAAATTAGGGTTTTCGCATTACCTAAAGTTATAAAACAGAGATCAATTGGTGGAGAGGACACACACACTTGTATTCCGACAGAGATAGGATACATACAGGGAATGAAATTCAAACAAAGGATTTAGCTGAGAAGACGGAAGAGCGAGCAGCAGGATCCCCGAGCTTCGTACATGTGGGTCATACATTCACATACGAGGGTGTTGAGGTTTAGCTAGGATTTTCCCAGTGATTCTGTCGGGTACTGCATTCACCAGGTTTGGGTGAATTTGCAGTGATTGCAAAAGTTCCAATTTTCTCATAATAAAATCTATGTATGATTGTTGCACCAGTTTTCCCATCTTGGGTTTTTCCGGAGTCTTCCATACTCAAAATAATAGTGTCAATATTGTGATGTGATGTTGTGATGTTATGATTTTTCATGCACTGTTATCCCTAGTTTGAATACTAAAGGAAAATTTACATGGTATCAGATCTCTGGTGAGATAAAGCTGATATATTTGCAGCAACAGTGATAGATCAGGGGCAGATCTATTGAAGACACAAACCTAGACGTCCATATCTAGGGTTTTATAGGTAACACTTCATTATGGTCATGCAGTTGAGAGTTGAGTATAGACTCTAGGGTGCTCAGAACTTTCCTACATGGAAATAAAGGATCACAAGGGTCATGGACGTTGGTGATGTAGAGGAGCACATTGACTCCACGAAGGTTGCACCCACAGATCCAATAGAGTCAGTAGCATGGAAGAAGATTGATTCCAGAGCCATGTTGATCATATTGGATGGGGTGAAATACCACATAGTCCCTCACCTTTCCAGGAAGAATACCACATTAGATATGTGGAAGGATTTGGAAAGTATGTACCTGAGCAAGAATGAGAACCGGAATATGGTGCTACAAGAGAGGATGTGGAACACCAAGATGGCCAAGAGAGAAGGAGTGGTGCCTTATCTCACAAGGCTCACACAGATCAGGGATGAGCTTCGAGTTGTTGGCTCTAAGACTGAGGATGAGGAGCTAGTTCGGATAGCCCTCAATGGCTTCTATAAGCCATGGGACACCTTTGTCAAGGGTGTTGTGGATAGGGAGAAGTTCCCTGATTGGAAGAGACTATGGGATGACTTTGTGCAAGAGGAGACCCGCATGGGTCAAGGATCAGGCTCATCCAGTAGTGCCCCATAAATTGTGGATGAGGAGGCTCTAGCCCTTCAAGGAAGAGCAAGGGTAAGGCAAATAAGAAGAATGATGGTAAGAAGAACCTTGACATATCAAAGGTCAAGTGTTTTATCTGCCACAAGCAAGGACACTTTTCCTCCCAGTGCCCAGACAAGAAGAAGAAGAGTAATACTCAGATGGTTGGATTTGCAGAGGTGGAGGAGTTCAGCAAGAAGTTCGATGAGGAGTTTTGCTTCATAGCTTGCATGGAAAGCACCACAGGGAGCATTATATGGTACATTGACAGTGGAGCATCTAGTCACATGACTGGACAAAATAGATTTTTTAGAGACTTGCAGGAGGGTGGAACAGGGATCCACGTTGAGCTGGGTGATGATGCGCGGTATCAAGCACTGGGAGTTGGAAATGTTTCATTTGAGAGGGAGTCTGACAAACGCCTCAGTTTTATTGATGTGTTATATGTTCCAAGATTGACCAAGAACCTCATATCAGTCTCCACTCTGGAGGATAAGGGATATCAGGTGAAGTTTCGAGACCATAGAGTATATATCAGGCCCAAGGGGTCAGATAGGAACTTGGATCGGGTGATTAGCAGAAGGAGCGGTAAATTGTATAGACTACACTTTGAGCCTACATAGGCTCTAGTCAGCAGCAGCAATAGTAGTCAGGTTGAGTTGTGGCATAGGAGGATGGCATACTTACACCATGGTGCACTGAGGCACTTGATACAGGATGTCTTTGGAGTTTTTCAGGTACAGGAGGATAAGCATAACCACTGCAAGGGTTGTGCTTTGGGGAAGAACATCAGGAATCCTTTCCCACAGAGTGAGCACAAGTCTAAGGAACCCTTGGACTTGGTACATTCTGATGTATATAGACCTATGAGTTTCCATTCATTCAGTGGTTACAGTTACTGCATAACCTTCATTGATGACTATTCTAGGAAGACCTAGATCTATTTCCTAAAGGCTAAGTCAGAGATGTTTGAGAGGTTCCAAGAGTTCAAGACTCTTATGGAGAACCAAACAGGAAACAATATCCGGTTGTTGAGAACAGACAACGGGGGTGAGTACACCTCTAATGAGTTCATGGAGTATTGTTCAGCAGAGGGGATCAAGAAGGAGCACAATGTGCCCCATACTCCTCAACATAATGGATTTGTAGAGCAGAAGAACAGGACTATGGTTGGAGTAGCCAAGGCCATGCTATTTGATCAGGGATTGCCACTATTCCTTTCCCACAGAGTGAGCACAAGTCTAAGGAGCCCTTGGACTTGGTACATTTTGATGTATGCGGACCTATGAGTTTCCATTCGTTCAATGGTTACATTTACTGCATAACCTTCATTGATCACTATTCCAGGAAGACCTAGATCTATTTCCTGAAGGACAAGTCATAGGTATTTGAGAGGTTTCGAGAGTTCAAGAGTCTTGTGGAGAACCAAACAGGAAAGAAGATTCGGTTGTTCAGAACAGACAATGGGGGTGAGTACACCTCCAATGAGTTCATGAAGTATTGTTCGGTAGAGGGGATCAAGAAGGAGCACAATTTGCCCCATACTCCACAACATAATGGAGTTGCAGAGCGGAAGAACGGGACTATGGTTGGAGCAGCCAAGGCCATGCTATTTTATCAGGGATTACCACTATTCCTTTGGGTTGAGGCATACAGGACTACAGTGTACATTCAAAACATATGTCCTCACACAACTTTGGGGAGGAAGACACCAGAGGAGGTCTTCACAAGAACTAGGTCAGATGTGAGTCATATTTGCATATTCAACAGCGTCTTCTATTGTCATGTTCATGCTGACAATAGAAAGAAGTTGGACCCTTCTAGAGAGAAGGGGTTACTTATTGGTTATAGCGATACTTCGAAGGCATACAGAGTTTACATTCCTTCTTGCAAGAGGATCATTGTGAGTAGGGATGTCCAGTTCGATGTGGACAGGGCCTTACAGAGATATATGGAATTACCAGCAGAGCAACAGCCAGCACAGAACATAGGGATTAAGTTGGAGGATCCAGATGTATAGGTATAGGTATAGACATAGAGCATAGGTTCTAGTAGTCAGAGGGAGTTAGGTGGACAGGATCCTTCAGTCATTGACTTGAAGGATGAGTTATAGTAGGAGATGGATATCTAGCAGCCACAACAGGTTGACACTAGGCCAAGGCCTAACTAGTTTAGGTCCACAACGCAGGATTACAGGCAGGTAGATCCTCCATGGAGATATTTTATACAGAGTGTACCACCAAAGAGGCTTAGTTACATGGCACTGATGATAAAGTTGATTAACTATGAACCTTCATGCTTGGGGGTGGCTGCACAACATGATGTGTGGCAGGAGGCCATGGTTGAGGAGTATGAATCCAATATGAAAAACCAAGTATGGGAGGTTGTGTCGAGGCCACAAGGGAAGAAGGTGATGGGATCCATATCGATTTACAAGGTGAAGCATGCAGCGAGAGGAACTGTGGAAAAGTATAAGGCACACTTCATGGCAAAGGGGTTTTCACAGAAGGAGGGTATTGACTATGAGGAGACCTTCACCCCTATTGACAGGTATTCTTCCATTTGGACCATTATCTCTCTAGCAGTTGAGATGGGTTGGCGAGTCCATTAGATGGATGTCAAGACTACCTTCCTCTACTGAGTGATAGAGGAGGAGGTCTATATTGATAAGCCATAGGGGTTTGATGTGGAGAACAAGGAGACATGTGTATGCAGATTGCATATAGCTCTTTATGGGATCAAGCAGGAACCTCGAGCATGGTACTCGAGGATAGACAACTATCTACGAGAGATGGTATTTCAGAGGAGTGAGGCTAACCACAACCTGTACTTCTTGACAGGTGAGGTGCCTCTCATACTGGTCCTATATGTGGATGATCTCTTTCTTATAAGAGATGATAGGTTGATTGGAGACTGCAAGTCCAACCTTGCAGTGGAGTTTGAGATGAAATACCTTGGGCTAATGCATTACTTTCTGGGCTTGGGGGTTTGGTAGAGAGATGGACGCTTCTTCATTGGATAGGGGAAGTATGCAGTAGAGATCTTAAAGAGATTCAGGATGGAGGACTGCAAGCCTGTGACCATACCTCTATTTTCCAACTGGAGTAATATTGATGCATCAAGGTCAGTCAAATTTGATCCTACCTTATATCGTCATCTTATCAAATCGCTTGTGTATCTGGTCAACACTCGACTAGACATTAGCTTTGCAGTCAACTCTTTGAGTTAGTTCATGGTGGACCCTCAGAGAGTGCATTGGACAGATGTGAAGCACATACTTCGCTACACCAGAGGTACAATGGAGTATGGATTGGTTTATGAGTGCAGGGGGAATGTACAGATAGCAAGTTTCACAGATGTTGACTCGGCTGGATGTGTAGAGGACCGAAAGAGTACTTTAGGTTGTTGTTTCAGCATTGGATCAGGGTTTGTCTCTTAGTTCAGAAGGAAGCATAAGTCAGTTGCATCGATCTTGACAGAGGCTAAGTACATGGCAGCCAACATGGTTTCTTGTGAGGGCATGTGGCTAAGTCAGTTACTTTCATGGTTGTTCGAGTGTGAGCTAGAGGTTACAGTAGTTCACTATGACAATTAGAGTGGCATCAGGCTATCTAAGAATCCAGTGTTCCATGACTAGAGCAAACACATAAACATCAGGTGTCAATTCTTAAGAGATTGTGTTCAGAGAGGAACCATTCGGTTGGAGTACATACAGACAGATGAGCAAGTGGCAGACATTTTCACCAAGGCACTTTATAGAAAGAGTTTTGTGAAGTTCAGGGATAAGTTTGGGTTGCTACTGAATCCCTTCCTTGTTGAGAGGGAGTGTTAAACTAGCAGCAACAAGGAAGGTCTTCTTGCAGGCATGTGTTCTTTCATGCAGAAGACTTAAATTAGGAAGCCAATTGTATTTAATTATTTTTCCTAAGTTTACTTTGGAAAATAACTAAAGTGATCTAATTGTTTATTGACAATAAGTGAAAGTGAAATTAGGGTTGTCACTTTACTTAAAGTTATAAAAGAGAGATCAATTGGTGAAGAGGACACACACACTTGTATTCTGACAGAGACAGGATACAGATAGGGAGTGAAATTCAGACAGAGGATTTAGCTGAGAAGACCGAGGAGCGAGCAGGAGGATCACCGAGCTTCGTACAGCTGGGTCGTACACTCACATAGGAGGGTGTTAAGTTTTAGCTGGGATTTTCCCAATGATTCTATTGCGTACTGCATTCTCCAGGTTTGGGTGAAATTGCAGTGATTGTAAAAGTTCCATATTTTCTCATAATAAAATCTATATCTGACTACTGCATCGGTTTTGCCATCTTGGGTTTTTTTGGGGGTTTCCATAAACAAAATAATAGTGTCAATATTGTGATGTGATGTTGTGATTTATTTCTCGGTTTTATATTCCACTGCATACTGTAAAATATATTCATGTGTGGTTATCAGTAGAGATTTTGCATGCACTATTAGCCCTAGTTTGAATATTAAAGGAAAATTTACAGTCAAGACCCCATTGCTAGAAAGGAGCTTGAACCACTTTTGGCTATTGGAAACTTCGGAAAAAAGTATGTACATCTGAGAATAAGTTGGTCCAGTAGTAATATGTTCTAAGGATTTTGTGGACTGTTGTATTTGTTGTGAAATGCCCACCACAAAATCCTAAGTGGAACTCAGCCAATAGTTTTTTGTACTCTATCTCATAGACACACATAAGTATTAATCCATTAGGGTTCCTCCAACCCAATCTATATTGAGTAATACAATACTTGGTGGCCTTTAAACTTAATTCCCTTCTCCTATGACCAACTAAATGACTTGGGCTAGTAAGGTTAACAAGGAAGAAAACTATATATGAATACCACGTATGTTGTTATGGACACTAAAGCTCTGCTGACATGACCTATGTTGACTTGTTTCTCTAACACACCATTCCCAAGGCTTGCTCATTCCCTTGCATTAACATTTGGGATAATAATTATCCTTTGATTAACTTAGTGGGTTTAATTTCTAAGTCATATTCTTGAAGTTTTGAAAATCACTTTCCCCTTATTGCTAAACAATCAATTTGAGATAGCATATCTTTAACATCTGCATGAGGTACATACCCCACAATATTTGAATATCCAACATAAAATCTAAAGTGCTTAAGGGACTTGACAAGAGAGTAGGCCTGCTTTTCCATGATGGTTTACTTCAATTCCTAAGTTTGCAAGTCTCTAATCATGAAGGAAATAGGTTTCTCTTGTCCTTCATCATGTTTATGAAGCAATACATCACCAATTGTGTCTTCTGAGGAAAAGGAGAATATTTGGAAATCCTTGTAATAATCCAGGCTAATTAGGATTGTTAATCTAGCAATGGCATCATTGATACACTTGAAATATTCTCTTCCTTCATTTGTCCACTCAAACTTAGCATCATTTTTTATTAGTTTATGCATTGGCTTCATTAATTTAGATAATTTAGGAATGAACCTCTTAATGAAATTGATATAGTCATTAAATGATTGAAGAGCCTTCACATTCTAGGGAATAGGGGCCTTTTAAAGGCTTCAACCCATTATGGGTCAATATTTACCCTGTACTTTGAGATAATTTGACCCAACAACTTCCATTTGTCAACACTAAATATTGACTTGGTCGGATTTAATGAGATGCCAAACTTACGACATCTTTCAAACACTTGCCTTAGATTATTAACATGTTCTTATATTTCTTTAGATAACATCGTTAAATCATCTTGATATATATCAATTATTTCTCCAATGAGCTCTTTGAAAGCATGGTCCATGGCTCTCTAGAAGGTAGCACCTACATTTAGTAATTTAAAAATCGTAAGTACCCCAAGGTGTGGTAAATGTAGTCTTATGTTTATCCTCTGTTTTAACCAACACATGATTATAACTAGAAAACCCTTCCAACATTGACATCATTTTTTAACATGTTATTCGTTGAAGCAAAGTCTCCATGTTGGACAATGGATAATTATCCTTTAGACATGATATGCTTATATTCCTAAAATATATACACAACCTTATGCTTCCATTATTCTTTCTTACTACCACTAAGTTGGAGCACCAAGATGAATGCCTTGTTGGTGCAATGATTCTAATAGCCAACATATTTTCTAGCTCCTTTTTCACTATGGGTGCCAACTTAGGGTTTATTTGCCTTAATTTATGACGAAAAGGCTCGACTTCTTGTATTTCTTATTTAAGGGCTATAGTATGTTGAAAGGAATCTTCCCTATAAGCCTTAAGTTCATCATATGTAAATTCCAACGCATATCTATATTCCAACGCATTTCTATACTTCTTCAATATGTCACTCCTTCATTTCTATTTGTTCTTAAGTTGAAGGATTACTGATTCTGAGTCGCCTTTAATGCTCAAAATTTTGATCCCTATATATTTAGCAGTCTCTAGTCCCAGTAGGAGTGCTTCATACTCTAATAAATTATTGGATACCTCGAAAATCAAGTCTAAAAGCAAAATTGGAAGTTTTCTTAGAAGGTGAGATGATTACTATGCATGCCCCTTTTCTTGACTTTGAATGTTCCCCATCAAAATAAATCTTCCATACTATATATATATTTTCTTCCGTCAATTTTTCATTTATTGGAGCCATGAAATTAGATAGAATAGCATAGCTTCCAAAATTATTTGTATTAAAGACAATTTCCTTTGACAACTTCTTAATATTTTCCACATCATATATTTCCTTTCGATTCTTTATGGAGTCTAATTTTTTTTCTTTGATGCAGGTATTGTTGCATAAGTCCAATCCATTTGGATACATCCTCCTAGCATTTTTTCCCACTTTTAATACAACAACATTTCCCAGTTTCCTGGCACATCTATCACTGCCACATCCATGGTTAATTGGATGTCAAGGTACTTTGCCAATTGTACTTGAAGGTTTAGAATTATTTCTACCACGTCAATATCCCTTGCATCCATGGCACAAACATTGTGGTATGGTCTGGTGATATTCATATTTAGTACCTTAGTTACACTAATTAGTTAATTTTATTGCTATTTAAGCTTTAATACACTATGAGGTGGACTAGGGGTGCTTAGGTGGACATATGCCATGTCAAGTTGAGGTTCTATGACCCACATGGGTACTCTAGCCTAGTCATCCAGCCACATATGCACATCCATCATTTCTAGTGTGCTCCCATTCATTGAATGTGAACAGGCAAGTTGACTTGGGGCGCTAGAGTGGGATTTTGCCCAAATTTGGCTTGATTTGGTGCAATTAATGTTGCATTGAGAGTCTAAACCATCCATTTTTCGACACCCATGCTGTCCAAGGTGTAATCATTGACCCAGCACACATCATCCATTCCACTTCAGCAATTCATGGCCATTTGGAGAGACTTGGGACGAGATTGGCCCACCTAGGGGGGTTTGATGCCAATTTGGCAATTTTGGGATTTTTGCTCACAATTGGCTTCCAAATCCATTCAAAACTCTTATTATGTATTTATAAACCTGTTAATAACAATTTAATTGTTATACGGTCCAAAATTCTCTTGTTTCCAACTATCATTGTGTGTAATTTAACTATAATTTCATGGTTTTTGCTGAATCTTGCACCCAAATTTGATTTGTGAACCTCACTAATGCTCCTAGATTCTCCTGTGGTTTGAATTACTCACTTTCTGGTTCGAATTTCTCACATGGTATTAGAGTCGGTTGGAGATTTTTGAGTTGCATACCAAATTATTAGTGGATTTGAGTTGCTTTGTTAGTGAATTTCAGATAAAATCGAATTGTTGAGTGTAACCCAGTTAGTAATTTCACCACCATCAGCGCAGGAAGTAATGGAGGCTACCCACATCATGCTAACACCTTTCAATTTCTTTGAATGGAAGGTAGAGATGGTGATTCAATTGAGAGACAAGGGGCTTTTCAGAGTTACTATGGGCACTGAAGTGGAACCAAATTATGTTGTAGAAAAAGCCAAGTTTTTTAACAAATTGGATGAAGCACATGGTTTGCTGTGTTTGAGCATATCAAGAGAGTTTTGTTCTATCTTGACAGTGTAACATCACCAAAGGAGGTTTGGGAGAAACTTGAGTCTCTATTTGGAAAAACTAATGACCTACGTTGTCACCAGCTTGAGAATGAGCTGATAAACTTGAGCCCAGCGCACTATGACACAATCCAGGAATTCTTCACCAAGTTCAAATCACTTGTATTACAGTTAAAACAATGTGGGATTGAGAATAAGGAAGATCAACTGATCTTGTCTATACTTTCGAAGTCGGGGCCAGAGTTCTCAGTCTTTGTGAGCACATTTCACTCAGGCAAACTCACCCTTCAAAACTAGCAAATGCCAAGTCTGGCAAGTTTCATAGAGTCACTCACTCATGATCAGGACAAATTGGTCCAAATGGGTTCCATCAAGACCAAATATCAAGCACTAGCAGTGGGGGTTTCAAATTCAGCAAAGGGCAAACCCAAGTCCAAGAATTCGAAGTTGTCAGACAAGAAGAAATCAGAAAAACCCAAATCCAGTGAAGGAGCTACGAATCCACCCAAAGAAAAGGAGAAGAAATGGAAAGAGAAGGACAAATGATCTTATTGCCACAAGGGATGGCATCTAGAAAGCTCATGCATGAAGAAAACCATAGACACCATGGCGCAGTTGCTGGAGAAGAACAACATTCCAGTTCCTGACAGCGCTAGGAAGAAAGATGGCAACTTCATTTCAAGTGAAGGCAAGTAGAAATTTCATGCATTAGTGGTAGGTACTTCTAATTCCTCATCCTTTATTATTGATTCGAGTGCTTCCAGGCATATGGTATCCAAGAGAGAATTCTTCTCCTCTATGAGTTCGAATGCTGGCCCAACAGTTCGAATGGGAGATGATTCTGAACTCCAAACCAAAGGGATTGGGAGAATTGATTTAGACCATGGGTTCTTCAGTGGTGTACTGTATGTACCGGACCTTACAGCAAATTTGATGTAAGTCTACCAAATAACCCATACAGGAGAGCCAAAGAGAGTAATCTTTACTCCTGACTCTGTAGAGATTTCTGAAATCTCAACAGACCAAGTTGTTGCAGTTGGGTATGCTGATCATCATGAGAGAATGTACAAATTCTCTAATTTCCTCCCTACTTCTAGTGATCAAGAACTTCACTCACATGCCAATGAAGTTTCCAAACTATGGCATGAGAGGTTTGGCCACATGAATTACAGATATCTCCAAACATTGCACAAAGAAGGAATGGTGGAAGGTCTTCCACAAATTCAGCCATCTACTGGAGCATGTATTGGATGTGTAATTGGGAAGCATCCTGAGCAGAGCTACGAGAAGGGGAAGGAAAGGAGAGCAACACAACAAATTGGGTTGGTGCATTTTTATCTAATTGGTCCACTACCCACTCCCTCATATGGTGGATCTAGGTATGTGCTTACATTTATTGATGACTACTCTCGATTTTGTTGGGTGTATTTTCTGAAATTGAAATCTGAGGTGTTTGAGAAATTCAAAGTTTGGAAAGCACTAGTAGAGAATCAGAGTGGGAAGAAGATCAAAGTCCTTAGGAATGATAATGGAAAGGAATATGTGAATAAGAATCTACAGCAACTTTGTGAGGAGTGTGGCATCCAAATGCAACACTCAACTCCCTACACACCATAGCAAAATGGTGTGGCAAAGAGAAAGAATAGATCTCTCAAAGAGATGGCAACTTGCATGATAGAAGTGAGGGAACTTAATCCCAAGCTATGGGATGAAGCCATCAGCTGTGCTGCTCACATTCAGAATAGAGCTTTCCACAAATCAATGAAAGGGATGACACCCTACGAGGCATGGTTTGGTGAAAAACCAGATGTCTCAAATTTCAGGATATTCAGTACAAAAGCATGGGCAAGAATTCCTTCAAAGAAGAGGAAAGCCTTGCAGCCACAAATCAAGGAGTGTCTCATGGTTGGATATGGTGAAGACACCAAAGGGTACAAGCTATTTGACACATCTACCGGCAAAACTTTTGTTGAAAGAAGTGTCAAATTCGAAGAACAACCAATTCTAGACTTTGAACTTGCACTGGGGGATTGCTCCTCTCCTCCACCATTCGAAGATGTAAGTGATGGCACATGTTCTGTTTTTTTTTATAATTCTGATATGAATGTTGCTGAAGATGATATTGTTGTAGATGACTCACCATCTAGGCGCAAATGGGCTAAAAAAATTGTGCAAGAAGCCGGATGCAAATCAGACCCTAATGTGCATTTGCAGCAAAATGATGTTAACTTGCAGGTCATTGTTCTTTATGTTGATGATCTTCTTATTACAGGTTTCTGCACCAATTCAATTGGCCAAATTAAGAACTCTTTGCACAGTGAATTTGCTATGACAGACCTAGGATTGCTAAGGCAATTCTTGGGCTTGGAAATTGAGCAAAATGGTAAGGGAATCATGCTGAGTCAGCCACAGTATGCTTCATACATGCTAAAGAATTTTAATATGGCTGAGTGTAAGGCATCCAAGTCTCCCTTTCTTTTTGGTATTAAATTGTATGAATTAGGCAATTCCCCAATGGTGGATATCACACTCTACAGGCAACTAGTGGGCAGCTTGCTCTACCTCACTCATACAAGACCTGATTTGTCTTATGTTGTGAGCGTTGTAGCAAGACACATGCACCCACCACATGATCTCCATTGGAAGGCTGCTAAAATAATTCTTCAATATCTCCAGGGAACTAAGAAGTTCGGAGTGCGCTAAACAGTTGGTTCATCACTTCAACTAGCTGGATTTTCTGATTCAAATTGGGCCGGTGATCCAATTGACAGAAATTCAACATCAAGTTTTGTCTTCATGTTTGTTGAGGGTCCTATTTTCTGGTCAAGTAAGAAACAGCACACCATCTCACTTTCATCAGCAGAGGCCGAATACAGGGCAGCAGTCAATGCTGCAACTCAGTGTGTTTGGTTGCAGGGAATTCTTCGAGAGTTTGGTGTCACAATTGATTCTCCAACCAACATTTGGGTGGATAATCAGAGTGCCATCAAGATATCTACTGATCCAGTACAGAGGCAAAGGACAAATCACATAGAGATTCACATGCATTACATTCGAGGCTTAGTGCATGACAGGGTGATCTCACTGCAGTATTTCCCATCCACCGAGCAAACTGCCGGCATTTTTACCAAGGATTTCACTGAGAAGACCTTCACTTACCTCAGATATTTGCTTGGGGTGAGTGAAGGATGGTAATTTTCTGTTATATCATTGTAGGCCCAGCCCTGTGTCCATTCTTGCGAGGAGGTTTTTCCCATGTGGTTTTCCTTCTTTCCTCGGTTTCACCTGGACAAATAAAATTGAAATTTCTGATTATGTACTTGAGGTGACTTGAGCCATTGTTTCCAAGGCCTTCATCATTTTGTGAGCATACTTAGTCATTGGATTAATGGAGGGTGTTAGAACAGTAATCCATCAGTAGTACCTTAGTTACACTAATTAGTCAATTTTATTGCTTTTTAAGCTTTAATACACTATGAGGTGGACTAGGGGTGCTTAGGTGGACATATGCCATGTCAAGCTGAGGTTCTATGACCCACATGGGTACTCCAAACTATTCATCCAGCCACATATGCACAACAATCATTTCTGGTGTGCTCCCATCCATTGAATGTGGACAGGCAAGTTGACTTGGGGCGCTAGAGTGGGATTTTGCCCAAATTTGGCTTGATTTGGTGCAATTAATGTTGCATTGAGAGTCTAAACCATCCATTTTTCCACACCCACACTGTCCAAGGTGTAATCATTGACCCAGCACACATCATCCATGCCACTTCAACAATTCATGGCAATTTGGAGAGATTTGGGACGAGATTGGCCCACCTAAGAGGTTTGATGCCAATTTGGCAATTTTGGGATTTTTTCTCACAATTGGATGCCAAAGCCATTCGAAACTCTTATGATGTATTTATAAACCTGTTAATAACAATTTCAGTGTTAGAGAGTCCAAAATTATCTTGTTTCCAACTATGATTGTGTGTAATTTAACTGTAATTTGATGGTTTTTGTTGAATCTTCCACCCAAATTTGATTTGTGAACCTCCCTAACGCTCCTAGATTCTCCGGTGGTTCGAATTACTCACTTGCTGGTTCGAATTTCTCACAAGTTGCTCCATAACCTTCATCGTCATAACATTTGATGAGGCCCTAAAGTATAACATGTAATTGTGAAGTAGAAGATAATTTATCATAAGTGACACATAAGAAGGCGAGTGATCTTGTTTCCTTGGATCCATACTAGGTATAATTATTGGGACGTCTTCAATGACAGTTTTATTCCTAAGATTATATTTTTTATTTGGAATTATCATAGGTTTTATACTGGGGACCTTCTATGGATTTTATAAACTTATCCTTTTGATGTGGATCTTTAAGGATCTCAATTGCATGTACAAGAACTTTAACATTAGTTAGCCAGTTACCCATGCCAAGTTTTGAATCATTTGAAATAGGAGGATTTATTACCTTAGGAATATATTGAGTTGCTTTAGTTGGTGCAACATTATCCCTTCTCTGATAAGTGGCTCCTTTGAATCTAGCATTAGTCATCTCCAGGGTTTGTTCAGGCATAGGCTTCTCACCATAATTTTTGGTGACAATATTTTTCTTGATTATATTCTATGTCATGTTTCCAATTCTCTTTAGATACTAGGTGAGTTTGGCCTACAACATTGACAAATTATAGAGCCCTCGGGAAACCCACATAGCTACTAGATTCCAAGAATACATGCTCATTAAGCTGACAAAATTTTGGACAAGTTGATTCCTCGTGGAGTTCATCACATGGTCTGCAATAAGGAGTGTCATCAATGACCATGTTTATTGTCTCTAACTGATCGGGTAGCCTTTTATCTTGGGGAGGAACCTTCTTTACTCATCTATATTGGTTTCCTTTGGGAGGGAACTTTTTCATTTGAGATATTTGGAAAGCACATGACCTTTCCATGGTAACTAACCTATTTTGTATGGAATTCATTTGGGAAATATGGTTAGCTACCAAGGTCTTCATCATTTGAATCATCTCCTTCATAGAGTCTTTGGATGGGTACTTTTCTTCTGATTCTATGGCTTTTCCTTATGATTCTTGCTACTTGTGTGATGATGAACTATCTCTTGTGAAACTTTGGATATTAGATTTTCCCAAAGATTGCATATTTCTATCAATCTTATGGCCATTTATTGAGCAATTTTAAGGTTGTCAGGTTCCTTGTCCCTTAGTTGGTATCTAATTTCATTGCTAAGTGCTTCCATGTAATAAACAAGAACATAAGAATTGGGAGGTTTGAAATCTTTATGAATGCTTGAGACAAAGTCTGTGATTTTTTTGTTAAATTCCTCCATAGTTTCATTTTCATTCCTTTTAACGGTATGGATAGCTTCTAGTTGGTGACGAGTTTCCTTTTTTTCTCACCCCACTTCTCCTTGCAACCTTTTGTGAAGTTTTCAAACGTTTTATAAGAGTTGTCATCAAGGGCCATGAACCAATCACAAGCATTTTTTTCTATAGATAAAGAAAACAATTACTTTATGTAAACAGCGTCATGTTTCTGAGCAATCTTACGACACCAACTAGGAAAACACTTTGAAAATTTGCTAATATGGAATGCAGTTGTGATGGAGTTATTTCCTTGGAAAGTTAACAGTTTCTCAATGGATTTATCCATTTAGTAGTTATTAAACTCCCATTTTTGCTCTCATTCTCTCCCATTTTTGGTCCATTTGTAATTTTCATCCATTTGTCTTAGTTAATCAAAATATTTGGAGGAATATTGTGTCCTTTGTGATCTTGGATGATTTGCTTCCATGATGAAGTAGTTACTCAAATTTGAGAGACCAAAGAAAAAAAATTATTTTCTTTGGTAAGGTTTATGGTAATTTCTTACCATAGATTTTTGTGAGCTTTTGTTCTTGTAGTGAAGAATTTCATACGTTTCTTGATTGAAGTTTATGATTTATTTGCTCATTATATGAAACCACCATTTTTTGCTTGTGTAGAAAATATCTTATAAGTTGAATTTATTTGGATTGAAGAGTGGGATTCCTTGGTTGGATGCCCCATTTTTCAAGTTTTGAAGAGAAAAGGGCATAATTTCTCTCTCAAAACAAGTTTATGAATTTTTTTTATGGTTGGATGAATGTTTTAGGACTAATTTAGCCACTCATATCCTCAATATTATTTGAAGTTATTTACTTTGTAATTTTGTAAATACTTTGTATATATTTTTTCACTAACATTCTAACTTTCCCAAAGTGATTTTGGGCATATTCTACACTTTTTTGTTTGTTGGTTTTTAGTAGGTTGGTGATAAAACAAGGACAAACTCCACTGAATTTCAGTCATAGAATGGTGCAAAGGCTTCCACATAGAAAAGGGTTTCAAGTCCATCACCAAGAAATGGTGAAAATAGTATTTTCCTACCTCCTTGCCCTCTTTCTTTTATGCAGAAATACCAATCATTGTAACAAGTCCAAGAGAGTCTCTTGGACTTGATTTTTCTATTGCATTTCAAGTTATATTTAAATTTTCCTTTGTTTTCCATCCATTTCTTGCAACAGAAGTTGGTCTTTCCCACCCTTGCCTAAGCAGTTGTTGATTGGCTTGGGTTTAGTTTAGTTTTATTTTCTCTTTCTTCAAATTTTATTTTTCCCACACCTTGCAAGTGATTTTCCTTTGCCACCCTTGCAAAATCATGTCAGTTTGCATTGTATTTTCCTTTATTTTTATTCTTCCCACAGCGTGCATGAGAGTTGGCTTCACCACCCTTGCAATATCGTGTTGGTTTATTATTCATAATTGTTAATTATTAATTTTGTTTAGAGTGAAATCAACCTTTCCCCAATCTTTGCTCCGTATTCACTCCCCTTGTCGGTTGGTCTGACCCTGGGTGACAAGAAAGGGATAAGATTTGAGTTTTCTAGATTAATAGGCACTTTAGCTACTTATTTCAATATTGAAAAAATAAGGATTTGTTGTGGAGCTAGAGAGATAGAGGATTTTTGGAGCCTTGTGGCACTTAGTTCCCTCCTATTGAGCACCCTGCTTGTTCTTGGGACTGATTTGTGGAACTAAGAGGCACCCTTGTGCTCTATTATTGAGCACCCAACAATTTCTCTAAGTTGAGGGATAAGGGTTAGAGGTAGACATGTTGTTGTCTTTGCATTGCTTGTACAAACATTAATCCCCTAAACTGAAGAAAAACCATAAAATGAACTAAAATTTACAGGACCACTTGCAAAACATCACAATATTCTATTTTAATTACTTTCACAATCATCTTTTGTTTTGTTCAATCTCTTGCAAGCACATTTCGTGCATGTTGGTCCATTTACTTAAAGTATTGTTGCATATGTTAAATACAACTACTTGATTATTGTGGTAAATAAATATTTTAGTATAATTTATATATTTTGGCAATCTTAATGTATCTTTCAACAAGTTTGTGACTCCATAACCTTATCTAAGTAGGCACTAGTTTAATGAAAGTTGATTGTCTTTGTTTAGCAATTGTATTTGGTTCTTGTACAAAGAAGGATTTGCTTGTCATTGTATTATTGCACACGTGCATGGTTGTTTTCCATTTAGCTAGTGGAACATTAATAATTTTCAGATCCTAATTAAACTCTTTAAACAAACTTAGTAAGTAGGGACGACCCCTCTTGACCTTTGGGATCTGGGGTCTAAATGGAGGAGTTAGGAATCGAGGTGGAATTGGGCTCTAAACTCATAGTTTCCCTCAAGAACACACCAAATGGTTAGGATACTTAGTTGTGGTGAGACTTGTTTTAGGCGGCAACATTTTTGGTGTCAATGTTAGGGACAAGTCTTTTGTTCCCGGAGTATGACTTATTCTTTCCTCTTTTTTTTTGCTTTGTTTGATGAATGTTTAGAGTAGTTATTTATTATTCATCTGGTGACTCCACTAACCTTTTAATTTTGTAATTTACAAGAAAAGAAAAAAAAAATTGTGGGAAATTTAGAATGCATATTTTATTCTCACGTGGCGACACCATTGAAGGGATAAAAACCTCTTTCTCATAAAATTGTTGAGACTGTTTGTGTGCAGATGAGCCCATGCAACATAGTAAAGTCTTTCAAGTTCATTTCTTTATAACTCCAGTTCAGTGCAAAATGTGTGATTTATTCATACATGTGCTACTGATAAACATTATGGATGGTAAAGAGTCCAGAGCTCAAATTTCAAATGTGTATCCTCCCATTGATTTCTCAAGCATGTCGGGCTTTCCCAACCATGAGCCATATCTCCCAAGGGAGGGATATGTTGAGGCGCCAATATTTTTTGGAAATGGTGATTCAATTGTCATGCACATCATGTCCTTTATTTCATTAGTGAATGAAATCAACATGATCAATGAAGATAATATGATGCAGATATTTGTTAATTCATTGGATGGAAAGGCTTGGATGTGGTATCACATTCTCCTTGATGAATGCATTAATTCCCTTGAAAACTTATTTGTTATGTTTGTTAATAGGTAGCATGATGGCGAGGGATATATGGGAGCTATTGTGGAAAAATCCATCATCTATCTAAAAACATTGAAGGAACCCATTATTGAGCAAAACCTCCATGAGGATCTCACTGAGTAAGTTTATCAAAATCCAGACATGGTTAAATATCCTTCGCATGTTCCCATAACTAAAAAGAGTGAATATTGGGTATTCTTTCATGATTATTTCAATGAGGATGAACACATCTGTACCACAGATCTACCTCAAGAAGAAACCATTGTAGAGTTTGACAGTTATGAAGAAATTCGTGAAGTATGTAATGTGTATGATGACACTCCTCCGTGTTCACCTCTTAGGGATGAAGTTTTGGAAGGTTTTACTCCTTGTAATATCTTTGAAACCAAAAATTCTAATGAATATTATTATGAACATGAGGAGGCTAGTTATATCCAGTAATATGATACCAGTGATGAAGACTCCCTTATGTCTAACAAAGTTTTCAAAGAGGATTTGGACATTCATGGAATATCCAATATATAACATGTTTGAGGAGAAATATAATGAACTAGAATATTTCGAAGGTTTTATCGATAATATTTTCCATGTTATGTCTAAAAAAGGGAGCATTGAGTCTCTTGATAATTTCATTGAATATCCTATATATGAGGTTTCTAGAGAATATAGCATGAATTTTGAGGCCTTGGGAAATCTTTGTATGGAAGAAGAGCATGCAGTTTTTCCATATGATCAGTCTGGACCATCTATCGTAACAGTAACGAAGAGATAGAGAAGTGGTGTATTGAAGAGTGAGATGGGATGATATTAATTAAATATCTATCTCAACCATTGATATCACATGTTTAAATTCCTTACGATTTGGAGCAGTTGTGGGCTGACACACAAAGTAATCAGCAGATAACCCCTTTGGAACAATATGATGAAGTTTTTGTTCTTCCTCATCATGCATTTGTGTATATTAGTCCTATCCAATCTTGGATAAAGGAATCCTATGGGAGCACCTGTCAGTTTCAGAAGCAGTTTGATGACATTATCTATTCCTATGATTCCCCATCTATCCCTCCCATTCTGGATCATCACGCAGGTTTACAATTCTTAATAAATGTGTCCTTGCTTTGGTTGGTAACTGTTGACGGGCGTATTTGACGAAGCCCGCAACGGGGGAAAACGACCCAGACCGGGATCCTTAAAACAGGGTCCAAGCTGTTTGGGATAGTCGTTCCCAACAGATTTAAAGGCTCTGTTAGCCTGAAATTCTAACTAAACTAAGTCTAAAAGATAAAACTAAAGCTATTACTTTGGTTAATTAAATCAAATGTACAAATCAAACTAATTAATCTACTTACTAATGAATTAGTAAATTGATTAAATTAATCTATAAATAAAATCTATTCAATTAACTAGGCTTATAAATAATCAAAAACATGTTTAAATGAGTTATAAAATTTACATTATTGACAACTATACATTAATTACCAAGAATCAGAAAATAACCTGAATATGATTCAATGGTTGTTTTTTATAAAATAGTTTTAAAAAAAACAACATGTAAATCAATTTATTCTGATCAAAAGCAATGCGAGAAATTAACCATGAAATCGATTTATGCTAATGGAACTACTGCATGAATACGCTTTGATAATATTTAAAGAAGTTTAAATATTAACAAAATCAGACAGTAATGATTACAAATCATATAAACAACAATATCAATCGTCAGTTACACAACATGATACATCAGCAAAATCGAAACATGAAAATCGATAATTACATGAGAGATGTATATTTGTAAACTTCTGTAGAGAATTTTAACAAATATAAATAAATTATAAAAAGGAAATAACAGAACTAAGAAATACCAAGAATATATGCAATGTATACAAACAGTAAACATATATTAAGGTATCACCAATTCAAAAGATTGAGACTGCAAACAGGTAGCTGTCCAAAGTCACAAATAAATCAAACCCAGTCTTGTCTTTTCCTTCCATTAACTATCGATCCCTTAGCAGCAGTATTTCTGAGCTTTCAAGAGAGAAATCTCTTAATCTTTAACAACATATAGTCTGCTTTCCTCAGCTCCAGCTCTTGATTTGATCTTCCAACCTTGAAAAAGAAGTTCTTCAATGCTGTTGAACATTTACAGAATAATTCAGGCAACAATGTTTTGATCTGAGAGAGCAATCTCTCAGTCCAGTCTCCACTCTTCCAATCAAATTCTTCCCTGCTTAAATAAACCATGATCAGAAGAAATCAAAACAAAATAATCTCAGCACAGGCGAATTTCTGGAAACAACCATTTCGTTGCCGGCCGCAACTGCCAAAATCGTGCTCAAAAGATCCCTGAAATCTCCTTGAATCCATCATTTTCTGGCGAAATCCCCCCAAGTAAAGCTAAATGGGTCTGTTCTGAAGAAAACCCATGTGCCAGATTTTTAAGATTCGCCTCCATTTGCTCACAATAAATCTCACAAAATCGCCTGTCAGTTGAGAACGCGATTTTAATAATTGACTAAAAATGAAATTTTACGTCCGGCAATTTCTATGGAAATTAAACTGTTGCTCCTGATTTTATTAGAGATTATCATCACAGCAAACTAAATCAAAACCAAAGAATCAGTATTGCATAATATATGGCATGAGATCATGCATAAACCTGAACTTCAAAAGATATCATAAATATATGCTCTTAAAAAATAATCCAATCGCTCACATAAAAAGAGAAAAGACTTGTAAAAATAATAAAAGAATAGAATTCAGAAAATAGAAATAATCTCCCTTTCTATCGTTTTCATGAAATTTGTTCAAATCCATGGTCTCAGGCACCAAATCTTCTTCAACTGATTTCATATTCTTTTACGTTCTGGCAACTCTTTCTCAAGCAACAAAATCAGAAGCGACTATGTGTTTCATATTCACTGCTTTGGTAAATAACCTAGCTTATGCAGAATTCATTTTCAACTTAAAATCGCAGAGTAAATATCATCTTTTATGGAAAACGCTAAGTTGGCTTCTCTTGCTACCTGTTCACAAAAGAAAATATGAAAGGATAAACATTTACGCATCAATCGTCCCCTTTAAACCAATCGTAAAAATGCATCAAGTTTATTTATAAAAATCATTATTACGTTATGCTAAATGTGAGGTTGTTCGGAAGGTAAAACAAATCAAGAATTAAAATTTTCCTTTCAGTTATCGCACATCAAAGTCTTGATGATATTCATCTTTTGTGACAAATGGAATGATCTGCTTTGAACTCGGAATGAAGCATTTTGATATTGCAATTTCATGTCGTGACAGACTTAGGTTAAAATAATCCAAGCCCCAATCGCCGTTCTGTTTCAAATATGTAACTTCTTCATTATAAGGCTGTTTTCTTCCTTTAAAGTATGAAAAACAAATCCCATAACCCATAGCATTATCTTTGACCTTTACATGCAATAATAAAAATAACATATGAGGACCCTCATAAAGATCAAGATGAAATAATAACGTTATGTTATGCGTAATTCTTAGATTGAACAAAAAGCCTTGAAAATATAATTCGAATGAACTTCGATCAGACGCCCAACCTTAAACCTTATCAATATTTATGATAACATAATCACATAATGAAAATCAAATTATAAATATTCGGATAAGATTTCAAAAATTAGTTTATAAGAAATTATTAACACTTATCCCTTGATTTTTTAATGCAAATTCACTTTGAAATAATAATTTCAAAGTAGTGATTTTGTTAACTAATCCATAGTTCGCAAAGGTTTCTTTTAAAAACATTGAATTTCATGTTTCAGTAGCTGCTGGAAGGTCACCATTTCAGTAACTGTCAATTCTTTAGTTTTGTTATATGAAATTCAAACATTTCATCAAAAATAAAATACGATTTTGTTTGATGAAATAATGTTTTTTTAAAGGCTGTTGGGTAGGGGCACAACAGTAACCAAAGACAAGAAGAAAAAAAAAATAGGTTGATTAAATGCTTAGGTGGTTGCATTGGATATTTCATTTTATCTAAGATGTTATTTTATTTTGCTTACAGTAAGAAAATAAGTTCCTTAAAGTGAGCATTTACTTTCTGCATTTCTTTTTAATATTTTGGTTTCTTTTACTTTCTAGTAAATCAACCTATGGTTCATTGGACTTTTTCATAGAACTTGTGCTACTAAGTTTTTCTTGTCAAGTTGAAACATTTTTTACAGATTATAAGAAATAAAAAATTTGGAGTTCTTGTATCCTCTCCTTGCTTGAAGACCAGATCGAGCACACATACCGCAGTTGGAGCCATAATTTCGACCACCTAACCAACTAGGTGGCAAACCATATATCATGCACATGTACCATGTGCATGAAGATGAGAAATAAGTACCTAATAAAGTTTTTTTAAGCGAGGAAACTCTTCTTCTTATCTTTTCTCTATGAAATTTACGCACCCCTATGGGGGATTTTGTAACGATATGTCAGCATGAAGATATGGTTTTTATATAACTTAGTTACCTAGGACTTTTTCATTAGTGAAGTCCTTTCATCGAGTGTTTTTTCCATTGGATAATTAAAATTCACTTTTAGTGATTTTAATTATCTGAGTTTTTCACTCAAAATTTCCTCCCAGGTGGTGAAAGGTGTTATAATGATCAATTCAATGAGGAAATTAAGGTATAGGAATGTTTTATATTACCATGGTAGACATTATCCAGAGCCTTGCGTAATTTCATTAAGTTTTTCGTAGGATTTTTTTTGTGATTAAAAATTGTCCCTTAGCATAAAAAAAAGTTGTAATGTAAAGAGAGTTATGTGGCATCTAATGCCCAAAAATATGGGTATGGGTACTCACAATAAATGGCATGAGTCCCCCCTATACCCTTGGGAAAATTTTGAGTTCATTTAGACAAGTATTTCTAAGATTTTGGACACATTTTCCTAAGTCAGTCAAGGAAATCAGGAAAATTGGCAAATAATTAACAAGCCAAATTTTGGAAAAGTACCTAAAGTCACTTAGAGACTCGAAACATTGTTTCCTAAATTCAATTTATGTTCCTAAGGTAACTTTAGAGGAAAACAGGCCCCCCCCATGCAAGTGTATCACAAGTTTGAAGTTGTCTCCTTGGGGGGGCGCTCTCCCTCTTCATTGAAATTCAGATAAATAAAAATAAGTCAAAGTAAGGTGTCCCACTTTGGTGGTCCCCCAATTTGGGAATAGAATTAATATTAAAAATATAAGAGGTGGGTCCCCCCCCCCCAATTTCTATTTGATTTATCACCCTAGTAGGTGACCCCAAGAGAAGTGGTTACTCTCTTTGAGTTTCCACTCTCTCATTCTGACAAGTGGTTTGCATGCACTTGGGCTCTCTCCTCACTCATTTCCTATTTAAGGAAGCTTCCACTCCTCATTTGGGTGACACAATCTTGGCTGCTCCTTCTCACTCTCTTCTCTATTGCTCTCATTCCCTCGTATATTGGGGCCATTTGTATTTTTCAAACATTTGGCTTAGTTGATCAAAATATTTGGAGGAATCTTCTATCCTTTGTGATATCGGATGATTTTCTTCCATTCTCAAGTAGATACTCAAGTATGGGAGGCCAAGGAAGAAAATTTATTTGCTTTGGTAAGGTTTATGGTAATTTCTTACCATATATTTTTGTGAGTTTTTGTAATGTCCCGGTTTTGACCCCGTTACATTAAAAGTACATGATGTATATATTGTAATGATCATGGTGTGGAGCTAAAGGCCAAGGCCCCACCATTGATCGGTTATGCTATGTTTTGGATTTAAAATTTGTCACCGATTGAATATCGGGGCATGCGACACATATTATGTTGGCCATTATGTAAATATGCATCATAATTAATTAATGGACACAACCATCTATGGTCGCGGCAACCAAATCGAATGGGGCATGATTTTCTAAGGATAAGGGGGGGTGAAATATTTAACCTATGGGCCAATGGGGAAAAGCCAAATGTCTATGAGAGAACCCATCAAACTGTTAACTACCTTTCTTGTCTTTTCCCCCAATCATTTATTTCTGCCAGAATGTGGTTGAGTTAGTTATTACATGGAAGGGGAAGAGTATGGGTAACCAAATTCGAATTGGGAAGAGACCCATTTTTGAAAAACGTGTTCTGACTTCCTTGGCAAGAAAAATGCCCAAAAACGCAGGCCATTCTGGCATACATTCACGTTTTCAGTTTTCCTCACGTTTTGGGGAGCAGCTGGAGTTTTTCCTGTGTTTTTCCTTCCACGTTTTGGTTGTTGGCTTCATTTTTCCCATGGATTGGAGGTCGTTTTTGTAATGCCAGGGCATGGGTTGTCTTCCTCACGTTTTTGCAGCTGCTGGTGCATTTTTCCATTCACGTTTTTGTGATTTCATGTGTTTTTACCATGGCTGTGAAGAGCCATTCACGTTTTTGGCTGTCTCACTGACTTTTGGGTCTCACGCACTGGCTATTTGGGACGTTTTTCCCTGCTGTGAGTTGGTTTCCCTGATAAGCTTCAGGACTGTGTGTTTTCCCCCATGTTGTGAGCCATTTTTGCTGTTACGTATGGGGCTGTGTAATTCGTTTTTACTGTTCAAGCTGTGTTAGCTAAATTGATTGCCTGAATGCAATGGTTAGTCTTTGGACTGTGTCAGGAGTAAGGATTTTGGCTTGGTTGCTTGATAAACCTGGTGCTAGAGACCACACAGACAAAACTAGAGGGCTGGCCTTCTTCTCCACCACCCCTGAATAGCACTGGAAGGGAATGCAGGGCCTGAGGGACTGTGTAGCAGAGAAGGGACTGATTCCTTGT
>LPNX010985835.1:628904-647054 GCA_001517045.1 Pseudotsuga menziesii
ACAGTTTTTGTTCTTCTAGTGAAGAATTTCATACATTTCTCGGTTGAAGTTTATGATTTCTTTGCTCATTATATGAATCTCACGTACTTTTAGTTGTGTAGAAAATTTCTTATAAGTTGCAGGTAATTTGGGTTGAAGAGTGGGATTCCTCGGCTGGATGCCCCATTTTTCAACTTTTGAAGAGCAATGGGCATAATTTCTCTCTCTCAAAATAAATTTCTGAATATTGTTTTTATGGTTTGATGAACGTTTTAGGATTGATTTAGCTACTCATATCCTCAATCTTATTTGAATTTAATTACTTCGTAATTTTTTAGATACTTTTTATATATTTTTTCACTAACATTCTAACTTCCCCAAAGTGATTTTGGGCATATTCTACAATTTTATGTTTGATGGTTTTAGCAGGTTGGTGATAAAACAAGGAGAAAGTCCACCGAATTTCAACCGTAGAAGGGTGAAAAGGATTCCACAAAGAAAGGGTTTCAAGGACATCACCAAGAAATGGTGAAAATGTCATTTTCCTACCTCTTTGCCCTCTTTCTTTTATGCATAAATATTGGTCATTGTAACAAGTCCAAGAGAGTCTCTTGGGCATAATTTTTCTATTACATTTCAATTTATATTTAAATTTCCTTTGTTTTCCATCTGTTACTTGCAACGGAAGTTGGGATTTCTCTCCCTTGCCTAAGAAATTGTTGATTGGAATGGAGTTAGTTTAGTTTGTTTTCTCTTTCTTCAAATTTTATTTTTCCTGCAACTTGCAAGTGATTTGGCTTTGCCATCCTTGCAAAATCGTGTCGACTTGCATTGTATTTTCCTTTATTTTTATTTTTCCCACACCTTGCATGAGATTTGGCTTTTTCAACCTTGCAATATCGTGTTAGACTTTATTATTCATAATTGTTAATTCTTCATTTCATTTAGAGTGAAATCAACCTTACCCCAATCTTCACCCCATATTGACCCTTGCAGGTTGGTCTGACCCTGGGTGACAAGAAAGGGAGAAGATTTGAGTTGGTTATATTAATAGGAACTTTAGCTACTTATTGAAATATTAAGAAGGTAAGGACTTGTTCTAGAGCTAGAGGGGTAGAGTTTGTTGGGATCCTCATGGCACTTAGTGTCCTCCTGTTGAGCAACCTACTTGTTCTTGGGACTAATTTGTGGAGCTAAGAGGGAGCCTTGTTCCCTCGTGTTGATCACCCAACATTTTCTCTCAATTGAGGGATAAGGGTTAGAGGTAGAAACGTTGTTAGATTTGAATTTCTTTTACAAACATTAATCACCTAAACTAAAGAAAAACCATAAAATGAACTAAAAATTACATGACCACTTGCAAAACATCACAATCTCCTATTTTAATTACTTTCACAATCATCTTTTGTTTTGTTCAATCTCTTGCAAGCACATTTCATGCATATTGGTCCATTTACTTAAAGTATTATTGCATATGTTAAATATGATTACCTAATTATTGTGGTAAATAAATGTTTTAGTATAATTTATATATTTTGGCAATCTTATTGTATCTTTCAACAAGTTTGTGACTCCATAACCTGAACTAAGTAGGCACTAGTTTAGTGAAAGTTGATTGTCTTTGTTTAGTAATTGTATTTGGTTCTTGTACAAAGAAGGATTTGCTTGTCATTGTATTATTGCACACCTTCATGGTTGCTTTCCATTTAGCTAGTGGAACATTAATAATTCGCAGGTCCTAATTAAACTCCTTAAAGAAACTTAGTAAGTAGGGACTACCCCCCTTACTCTTTGGAAGTTGGGGTCTAAATGGAGGAGTTAGGAATCGAGGTGAAATTGGGTCCTATACTCATAGTTTATCTCAAGAACACACCAAACAGTTAGGAGACATATCTGTGGTGAGGTGTGTTTAGGAAGAAACATAGATGATGTGAGATAAATTTTACATTGGAGGGCCCATATTTTTAAAGAAAAAAATTAAGGGAAAAATGTATCCCATGGGCTATTTTTTTACCTGTTTTTCTGAAAATGGATTCGCCAATTTTCCTTTTTTTCAAAGATTATTTGCCCAAGTTCCATGGGATAATTTTTTTTACTCTAAAAATCGCCAAAAATGGTCCAAAAACTATATAAAGTCCTTATAATTTTTTTTTTAAATCGCCAAACATTTTATGGTTACAAAATTAAGAATTGGTAAGATTTGCCAAGGTTTCCACACTTTGAGAAAATCGTGGATCCTTAAAAAATTCCCTGCAGCGTTTATTTATATAATTTGGGCACCTATTGGGAGGAGTCGTGTCCTCCTTAAAATAATAGTAATTACTAATTAATTATTAATTTGTATTATTATTTATTATTTATATTTTATTTATTATTTCTGTTTGTAACATTGCCACCCCCTTTAAAGGCATCTTTGTCCTCAAAGTTGATTTTGTTTATCTCAACTGTATTTTGGATTTGTGTTAAGCCGCTAACTTGATATGTGTAGTCTGGGCGTGGGCCTTTTTGTGGTGTAATCCTTTCTTCTTGAGTGGTGAGTTTCTCAATCCATTTAACCTTTAATTACTTCATTTCCATTTGAATTCCATATACTTCTCTTGAAGGTTGGTACTATAGGTTCCTAACTACATTAGCCATTCAGCTCCTAACACCATATCTACTTCTTTGAGTTGTAAGGAATAACAATTGATATGTAGATTTAATTCTTGTAATTGTACAAGAGCCTTATGGAAATTCCTTATTTCTACTGCATGTTGGTTGTTGATAGTTGATACCTTGAGATTATTCATGAGGTATACAAAGAGGTTAAGTTCTTTTCCTTATTTATATCCACCGTCAAATTGTGTGTACTTACAGAATCAACTAAAATTGTGATTTCCTTATTCTTAATTGTCCCCATAAGTTGTAATCTCTTTGCCCCTCTCTTTCTTGATTTTATTTCCTGGAATATGAGTTGTCCATCCTTAATGTTGTTTATCCAACCAACAGTTGGCATGTTGTCAAACTTCGACAAAGTCTAGCACTTCGACTGCTTGACTACTTCAACTGCTTCAATATGTTCAGCAATTCCACACCTCAACAAGTTTCACGCTCGAAATACAGCATCTCGACATGCCTTGTCGGCACCTGTAGAACATCGACAGGATGTCTCTGTCTTCCAATTGTCTGTGACGGTTGAACTTCTGAACCGTTATAACTTCTTGTAACTAAACGTAATGGGTAGTCACCCAAGCATGTAATCATTCTATATAAACATGTACATTATTGTAACAATCAACCAACCTTCATAGAGAAGAAGTAATAATAGAAAATGGTTCGAATTCTTTCATATTGTTTGTGTGCATGCTTTCTGTCGAGACGGTGTGTTTCAGGCTTTACTTGTTCTTTTTCTATGCTTCCGCCATAACATTGCTCGACTCATTCAATCGACTGTTGTCCCCAATGTGCACCTGGGCACGACCTGGATCATTGGTACCACAGCTTGATCTTGTTCAGAGCTTAAGTTACCTTATCACTTCGATCGAAGTTATTTAACTTATGCTTGTTCAAAAATGCTCGCAAACTCAGTGACACAAGTAGACACTTCCTTCGACTTCAGAAAATATGGTCCAAGAAGTAGACAATAGACATGCAACTGACAAGACAGAACAACTCATAGAAAAAGCACTAGCTCACCAGCGAACCAAAATATTCTCCCAGTTCAGCATGATTTTCATGTGATTCGCTTCGAACTCTGGGGAATCCTCGATGCGACCTCACTCCGATAAAATCAGCCCCTTCAAAGTGAAAATGAATCTAGACATACTGAATCTTGAAGGCAATATTGACGTGGAATCCGTTTACAATTGGGTACAACAACTGGAATCTTACTACTATGTGAATCAACTATCCAAAGCAGAAAATATCATAATTAAATCCTTGGAGATGTCAAACTCCATCCAATGCTGGTGGGAAAATTTATCGACAAAGATGGAAAAAGAAGGCAACCCCATAGACACATCGGTAAAATTTGTTGAATATGTTCGAAAGGATTTATATCCACCTAAGTATCTTGAACAGCAATATAAGAAGTGGCAACAACTAAGGCAATGGAAAGACCAGTCCATACAGAGTTACACTGACGAGTTCTATCGACTCATGGCTAGACTTGGCATCCAAGAAGAAGAGAAATTGCTTGTCATGAAGTACATTAGCGGTTTATGCCCATACATTCAGCAAGAGATTGATTTTTTGACTGTCAGTATGCTTGGGGATGCATTTCATTACACCAACCATATTGAAGCTAAAAAAAAGGAAAAGCATGTTTCACGAACACACCAATAGGTCGAACATCCGACAAGAATTCACCAACCGACTTCGGCAAGTTTAATAACCCTTATCAGCCGACTCCACCAAATCTCAACCATCAAAAGAAGAACTTTCAGAAATACATGAGGGATCATGGAAAACAAGCTCCTACCAAGAAATGGTGTGATTATCACAATTTAGCATGGCATGATACGTCAGAATGCAAAGCTCAGAAGACATTTTTGGAAAAATTGTCCACATCTGACTTGTCCAACATAACCCTGGTAGAATCTGATCCAGATGCATCAACCCTCTTGGCTTCGACCTCGACCACTCCGACAGCCTCGACTTTCGTTGATGAAGAGGAACGAGAACGCCTATTCCATACACGGATATGGGTTCAAGAAAATCCATTGCATCTGATTGTGGATAATAGTAGTCATAATAACTTCATCTCTGAAGATCTTGTCACCACTCCACATCCTCAGCCTTACAATATCGGTTGGATGAAGGATGGACAAGAACTAAGAATCACACGCCAATGCAGACTCACCTACTTCATTAAGCCTTTTGAAGATTAAGTACTATGTCACGTGGCACCGTTTTCCGTAGTTGATTCCCTATTTAGAAAACCTTACCTATGGGATCGACATGGTACATATCAGTCACGACCTCAGAAGGTGATTGTCAAAATTCAGAATTAATGGTACACCCTACCAGAGTGACAACCCACATCAACGGTTGCTATGATATCTGCCAAACAAACAAAGAAGCTTATCAATCATGCTCAGAAGTTCGCATTAATCATGATAAAGCATCAAATTTCTAGGAAGACTGTAGCAACAAGTCGACTCATCGACCACCGCAGCTCTTGATAAAAACAACAGATCGACCGCATTCTTGAGGAATACTAGAATGTATTTCAAGATTCGAACGGAGTACCTCTGGATTGTCAAGTAAAACACTCCATTGAAATTGTTCTTGGTTCTTCATTACCTAACGCATATGTTTACAGAAGATCCATTCTCGAGAACAAATAAAATCACAAGCAAATCCAGGATTTGATCAACAAGGGTCATATCCGCCTCGGCTCCTTTCCTTGTGGAAGTCCAGTCATCTTATTTCCAAAGAAAGACGGTACTTGATGCATGTGAATCGACTATCGGGCTCTCAACAAAATTTCATTAAAGAACAGATACCCTCTTCCATGGATAGATGAACTCATCGACATTCTGAAAGGTGCTAATTTCTTTACGAAACTCGACCTCAAGTCGGGATATCATCAAATTTTGATCGAGTCCATCGATGTATGGAAAATGTCTTTCAAGACCAAGGAAGGATTGTTTGAATGGTTAGTCATGCATTTTGGCTTAACCAATAAACCTGCAACCTTCATGAGATATATGGATGACCTTCTACGACCTTTCATCGGCAAGTGTGTCATTGTCTATCTCGACAATATCTTGATTTTCAGTCGATCATGGGAAGAACATGTCAGACAACTTCGACAAGTCTTCGACACTCTCCAGCAACATCGACTATATCTGAACATGGACAAATGCTCATTTGTGATGACCATAATCAAATATTTGGGGTATGTAATTGACTCTATGGGCATTCATGTTGACCCAAAAAGCGTATAGGTCCTCACAGACTAGACCATTCCTCAAAAAAATCATGAACTAAGAAGTTTTCTTGGTTTGGCGAATTTCTATCAACGTTTCATACTTGGCTTCAGCCACATCGCATGGACTCTAAATCAATCGACAAAGGGAAATTGGAAAATTGTCTTTAAATGGACACCTACACAACAACAAGAATTTGAGAAACTCAAAAACAATCTTTGTACTGCACTAGTACTTGTGTTGCATCATCCATTTGAGATTGAGACGGGCGCATCGGACTATGCTCTCGACGCAGTGATTAATCAATCAGTTCACCTAGTCGTGTTTCATTCTGAAACTTTCAACGAAACAATCAGAAGGTATTCGATGGATGAAAAAGAACTGTACGCCATTGTGCAAGCTATTAAGCAATGGAGACACTACATTCTTGGCAAGGAAACGCTCATCCTCACTAACCATAATCCTCTACAATTCGCTTTGTCCCAATCGAAACTAAATACAACTTGACAACTCAAGTGGATTAATTACCTGCAACAATTTCAGTTGGTAATTAAGTATCAAAAAGGAAAATTCAATTCCGCAGTCGATTGTCTCATCCGACCACCCATTACTCTATTGTCTACAGTGATGAGTATGTAGGGTTACGACACCACTACTTGGACACAATTGTATTCGGTATGCTATGACTTATCCACAATTTATCGACAACTTCAGGCTGACAAGATGGCTACTACCGACTAATTCCTAAAAGACACCTTGCTATACAAACTTGGACAGCTTTGTGTACCGACTAGTGAGCACAAACAGAAGCTCATTTTGGATGTGCACTATAGCAAGAATACATGACATTTTGGAGTTGCAAAAACACTTTTTATCCTCCAAAAGTATTTTTACTAGCCTTCACTTAAATTTGACTTCAACAAGTACATTCGATCATGTGTGGTTTGTGCCATTGCTAAACCCTCAAATAAACAACAGGGACTGTACACACCCATACCAGTTCCTAGTTGACCATGGGAATCTATTTCTATGGACTACTTGATGGCATATCCTACTACCAAACATCATCATGGCACAATCTTAGTAGTAGTCAACAGATTTTCCAAGATGGCTTTACTCATACCATGCAAGAAGACCATGAAAGCACAAAAGACCACTCAGTTCTTCTTCGAACATGTGTGGAAATATTATGGCCTCCCAACGACCATTATTTTCGATAGAGATGCTATATTTTTCAGCACCTTTTGGAAAACTCTTTGGCAACATCTCGACATGATACTTTCTTTGTCGACAGCCTTCCATTTGCAGACAGACGGACAGACGGAAGTTGTAAATCACTTGGTCGTACAACTGCTTCACATGTACAACCACAAGCATTGTCGAACATGGGATGACAGCATTCCATACGTATAGCATAGCTATAATCATGCTCAACACGGTTCTATGGGAAAGAGTCCATTTGAGATCTGTTATGTATTTCAACCCTCAATTCCCATCTACTTGATCAGTTCCTCGACACAGTCGAATGATATCAACTTCGAAGGATGAGAAGTGGATAAACCATTAAATTTTAGAGATCAAATCTACAACATACAAAAGAAATCACATAAAATTTTGCAATGAGATAATGCAAAATCCAAGGGCCAACACATCAAGCATCATATTCCTCATTCATTCCAAATTGGGGATCAGTTATGGTTACATCTAAAGAAGGAGTGCTTTAGTGGTCCATATAGAAAGTTGAAACCCTTGTGATATGGTCCATACAGTATCCTTAAATAGATTGCAGAAAACACTTTTTAGCTCTACATTCTTGCATTCCTTGGCCTACATCTAGTATTCAATGTAGATCTACTCTAACCATACCATGCACCATTGTTGGAACAGAACGACTTGCAGACAACAGAACCCGAAGACATACATCCAGATGTTCAGGAACATCTTCTTTGTAACACCATTGTGGGAGGATGCATACACCATACAAGGTCAAACTCCATTCCCTTGTTTCAAGTGGCTAAAGTTGGACAGATCCCCGTGCAAGGAAAATGGCACTATGCTACTGAAGTAGCCAACAAGTTTCCTCACCTGAACGAGTACACAATTGAGACCATTGTTTCTTAAGGAAGGATGAATGATCCAACCAGCAGTTGGCATGTTGTCTAACTTCGACAAGGTCTAGCACTTCGAATGCTCGGCTACTTCAACTACTTCGACAAGTTCAGCAAGTTCGTACCTCGACAGGTTTTGTGCTCGACATACAACATCTCGACATTCCTTGTCGGCACATGTCGAATATCGAAAGAATGTCTCTGTCTTCCAATTGTCTACGACGGTTGAACTTCTGAACCATTATAACTTCTTGTAACTAAACGTAACGAGAAGTCACCCAAGCGTCTCATCTTTCTATATAAACATGTACATTATTGTAATAATCAACCAACCTTCATATAGAATAAGTAATAATATAAATTGGTTCGAATTATTGCATATGTTCTGTGTGCATACTTTCTATCGAGGGAGTGTCTTTCTTGCTTTACATGTTATTTTTCTATGTTTCCTCCATAACAGTGCTCGACTCATTCAGTCTAATTTTTTCCCCAGTGTGCACCTGGGCATGGCTTGGATCAGTTGTCGCGATTTCTCAACTAGGGAAGGATAAGTAATTAATTTTCTTGCTTTCGGGTGGCAACTTTTTAAAGTGTTGTTGAATATTTTTCTTTACAAGTTTGTTGGATGCATGTAATTTCCGTTATTGGTACCTTGGGTGAGTTTGTATCCAAATCATAATTGAATGTATCTTCTTCGGTAGAAACATGTACTTCGTTTCCATCTATGACTAGATATGCATTTATGACCTTCGATAGACAACAAGTGTTTTTCTTCTTTTTCTATAATTATCAGAATGATTGATGGATGTTTTTTATTCCTTTTCATCTTGATAGCCATATGATTGGGCATTGTTGCATTGATGTCATTGTAACTAGTTGTCTCTGCATTATCTGCATTGTGTCTCTTTTTTTTTGTAAATAACTTTTGTCAAATCGTTTTGGATATTTCTTATAGTTTGAATTATGCTACTTTCATTGTACGTCTTGTTACTTCTATGTTCGGTATGTCATGCATATTCAATTCTTTTTGTATATACGGTTTAATGCCTCCTAAATGGGTTTTGAGTAGTTGCTTGTCAGTTAATCCAAATAATCATGTGGCCAGGGATTCCCACGGATGTGTGAATTCCTCAATGCTTCCTATATGTTGTAACATGGTAAGCTTTGAAAATAAATTGTCCTCAATGATTCCTTGAAACATTTTTTTTAAATCATTTTTTAGTAGGTTCTAGGTGTAAGAAAAAAAATTCCCATTTCCACCACATGTATTGGTTATAGGCATATCCTTCCAGATCCATCGACGCGTATTTCATGTTCTCTTGGTTGGTCATAATGCTGTATATAGTGAAGTATCCTTTGCTTTGTTTAGCCAAGAAACACATTGGTCTTCGCTTCCAGAAGTATTTCGACAACTCTATTTCTGCTTTGGTTGGGAAGATCATAAAAGGATGATATTGGGTGCCTTTTGATCTATAAGGGGATGGTGACATGGATTTACGAGATTAGGTGATCAACATATCTGAACCAATTCATCATTCATGGCAATTACTAGACCTTCGATTTTGTAACGCTTTCATGATTGTATTCTGCTTCTCTGTCATGGCGTCTAATTTATCGTTCGACTTTTTTTGTTTCTCATTCATAACATCCAATTTTTTGTATAATTTGTTTTCCATCAATGAAATAAATTCATCTTTGATCTCTTTCTTAAGTGTTGTATTGTTATTTTTCATTTCTTCTCTTAAACTTTCTAATTCTTGGTGGTGGTGTCCCTGAGGCATTGACATCCTTCTCTAATTTTTTAAACTAGTTTTCAATTATGTCGTAATGTTTATAGTGTGTTAGGGTGAATATGTAGACACGGTTTTGGCTTATAGGGGAGAATGACACTTAATGTCATTAGGGAGTGATGAGGTAAGACTTAGTTAATAATTGTTATAATTATAATAATTATTAAAATTATTGGGTAAAAATAATAATTTCTATCAAAATAATTATTATTATTTTAAAAACAGTGTTATATAGTTTTTTGGGAAAAAAAATAAGATAATAAAATAATAATAGTTATATTACTATTATTTGTAATATTTATAAAAAAAATTAGGGGACATTAGGGTTAAAACCATAGGATGGCGATGGAGTGAAGGTAAGGGAAAGGCATGCGTGGAGGTGGAGAATGCAGGGCATAGATGGAGGTGGGGACCGAGAAGGAGTAGGAGGCGATAAGTAAGGACCGAGAGGGGGGGGATGTTTTGATCAGGAGGTGAGTAATACTGGAGGTGGATAAATGAGGAGGGAGGATGTAGTGGTGGTGGTAGGCGGTGGTGGGGTGAGGAATGGCACACCACAGGCATGGACGAAGAGGCAAAAGGAGGGGATAGAGAAGAGGATTGATGAAGGGGAGGGTGTAGTGAGGGATGCATGGGAGCTAAGGAAGTGGAACAGGGGTTGAACACGTAGGTGGAGGAGTTGCAGTGGAGAGAAGGTGGGGAGGAAAAGTGGAGTAGGCTGGAGGTGGGGAGCCTCAAGTGGACCAGGGTTTTTGTTAGGAACCTGTGTTAACCCTTCTCTTTACATTGTTAGTATATATTTATTGGAAGTGTATGCTTTGTAAGTTGTCCCGGAGTATATTGTATTCTCCCACATTCATGGGGAGTAATATTTGTTTAGATTAGACTTAGTATATAAGTACGTGTTGAGGCCAATGATAGCATCCACGAGTTATTTTGTATTAAGCTGGCTCAAAGGAGGTTTCCCCCTTGAAGTGGCCAAAGATCAATAAAATCTCTTTTTTGCTCTGTTATTTATGTTATATCATGCATTTCATTGTTTATTGCAGGAGGTTCCTCACATCTGGTATTAGAGCACTTTCTTGGGATTGTTGGGTGCAATTTCTACCATTTTTTTTCTTTTGCAGTGCTTCCCAGCGTTGTGATCATTACGGTTGTGATTCTTCTTTACATGTGTATTGTTCATTGCAGGTTTGGATTAGGGAATAACCCCTATCCACTTAATTGTGGGAAGTACTTGGGAATATCCCTAAAAATCATTGTAATGAGTACCGCAAGAACCCTGAAGTAGTTGGCCATTGAGAGGACCTTCCAAGCGCAAAGGGAAATGACCCCTACCTGATTGACTAGTTAACACCCATGAGGTAAATCAAGAGCTTCCATTTGTGGCAAAGCGGTTATCATTTTTACCTGAGTCATGTAGTGAGGGGTACTCCCCCAATATGCAAGTTGTTAGACAGAATTGGTGGTCAAGTGAATCCCCTGAACCTTTAGGAATTCAAACATGTTTGGGGTCCATATTTATTTCTAGTCTATAAAGAGTGGATTTCATTTGTTCAGAACTGCCACAGATCAACAAACACACCAACTCAAACATCACCAACAATTCTAATGCATGAACCCCCACATGTCAGGCCATCATTTCCACGCTAATCATGTGGCACAACTTCCCATTATTTATGTGTGTCCCATTTTGCGTGTTAAATGAGAAGTTCAGCTCGAGCATATGCACCTACAAGACCAACATCTCCACCTTACAGGATCTCCACAAGAATCACCATGGGAGAAAATTGTCCCCAGTATGTTCGATACCATTTAGAATGTGTCTCACCTAGCCGGCATAATCACTAATGAGGATTCATTATTATATGATGTAGAGTCATCATCCTCCAATGATAATCCTCCACACCCACTACCTAAATAGTCACATAGTGTTCCCCCAATTGTGTTGGGTGCATATTCATACAACCAAGTATCCTAACTCCTAGAGATGACTCATAATCCTAATGCAAGAAGGATCCCACCATTGCAACATTTGAATCCCATTGATTCATTTTTTTCGCTTTAAAAATCACATATTGTGTTTATAATCCCATTGATAGAAATTTAAAGATATCCTTTGTTTACAATGTGTATGACTAACTATCAAGACAACTACATCGGCTTCGCATATGGCACAATTCGTTGGTAATTCCATGATCATGGAAACCCGTTATTTTTATAGAAGAGAGCCATCTAATATAGACAAAACCCTTGTCTACATTTGGACTGCAGGAAGAGGAAAACCAAAGTGTTAGTGTAAGGATTTGGGTTGATCCACGCAATCATAGAGTGTCAACTCATATTTAGAAATGCACATGAATGAATGGAATAAGATGTACATTGAAAACTAACATGTTTTAATACTTACCTCTATTTGGAACATCTCTACCCCATGGGAGGGATCACTACTAGAAACTCCTTGCCCCTCTACATCCTCAGTTAACGCCTACTAGTTTAAAAATTATTTAAATATTAGAAATATATAAAGGAGTACAATAAGAAAAAAAATTGAATATTAAGTCATTAACCATGTACTTACCCACTTAAAAAACATGTAGAGGCCATCCTCGGGGATATCACTAAGATCAATGTCTCCTGCATCCTGCTGAGAATCTCATGCTTGCAACTTCAAAAAGTGTAAATATTAGACCATCTAACATTAATGAACTAACATGTATTAATGAAATGACATGTATTAACAAAATGACATGTTGAAATATGACCTTAGTGTTACTTGTTGTTGCCTCGTATATGACAACACCTGATACACTAGCAACCCCTATAGAGGCATCAAGCTGCTGCTAGATTAAAAATTGTATACATTAACAATATTAATATTTGTACAATATGGAAAAAATAAGTTCAATGGAATTAGTGTTTTAACCATATACTTACCTGACCGGAATTCATCGAAGAGGTACCACGTGTTGGTCCATGACCATAGCATGCTTGACCAGATGTCATGCACACTTGTGGAACAATGTGGGGATAATTGTATGTCAGTATATCCCCACCACAAGATGTTCATATGCCACCAAAGGTTGATGGTTGTGCCCCTCTAGAGGAAGAGGGCCTTGCTTAGTCAATAGTTGTGCTATGGGAGGAAATCACCTAAGCTAGCGTCAGAAACGCTTCATGAGTTTGGGGAATCATATGATGTACAGGAGGGACATCTGGCCTAGGTAGCTAGCTATGAGTAGGATGTATAGGACTATTAGCATCTTGATGCCTAGAATTGGGTCAGTTTTTGGGCATCCCCATACCAATGCCCTGGAACTCCAATATATCAAATTAGTTTACATGTTTACCCAGCACAAACTCTGAATACAACTTCCAGAGGAAGTATAGTGGTAGTTCCCTGTTGTTGTGTGGTGCAATATAAAAAAACATATACCATATATCCATCCAATGATCTAGGAATGGTTGATATGTGCACCACTCAATCAAAATATCTACTTTGTTGGTGTTTGGAATTTGATTTGTTCCAAGCACTTTGAAATGTTAATATATTTTCTCTTTTGTGATTTTCAACTTCTTGACTTTGTTGTGACTCAAGCCAATTGTGTATTCTTGTTGCTTTATGTATTTGTACGATGCTATGTTCTACAACACATCATTAGACCAAATATAGTGTCTATGATAGCATCCAATGACTCTGCAACGGAGCGGCGGAGTTCATCTCCACCCCTCCAAGTAGCACCAGTCTCTCTCAAATGTGAATTCTTTCTCAATATCTTTACATTAGGATCCATAGTAACCACTGTAATTGTAAATACAAAAAAAATATCATTATAAAAATACACATGGTATAATGACATCTCTAAGAAATGAAAAATGTAAAAATAGTGTACAACATGAACTATTTATAATTGAACAATTGCACTAATGAATAAACATTTAACATTTTGACATCCTAAATTTATGTTGTATATGTAAGAGTTAAGGGGAAGAGAGAGAGAGAGAGAGAGAGAGAGAGAGAGAGATTAGGGGATGGGAAGGGGTTAGAGGTAGAAATAGAGGGGCAGTGTTAAGGGGTTTGTTGAGGCCTGGAAATTTGCAGGAAACAACAGCAAGGGATTCTCCCCAGTCAGTGTTCCCAACTAGCCCGTGACTATTTGGTATAGGGAATCCATCCGGTTTGCGGTCTGGCTACCGTAGGTCAAGTAACAAAACAAAGGGTTTTACCGGTCATGGCCCGGTCCACCGTGTATATTTTTGCATTTTGACTTTAAGTATGATATGCAAGTGCCTATCTAAAATTCATATTGATAAAGAATACAAGGATTGGTCACAATGTGATGCCCAGGCTCTTACCTCTCGTCTTAGACTCTCTCGCATCTAAATCACACACAACTGAAAACAACACTAACTAAGCTATCCCTAGGGAGCAATATGATCAATTCATGAGTAATGTAATACCGTTCATATGTTAAGATAAATCACATATAGCTGTTCTTAGAATCAAACCACATAAACATGAATAAAGATATGCACAACAAGATAGCTCGTCATCTGTTAAAACATTCATTACTCATAGTGGAAATTATCACAGAATAAACCAGAGAANTTTAGAACAATCTCACAGTTAATGAAACACATGCTAAAAACGAAATAGTTCCCCGTCAACATTGTTCATTTCATCACATTTGAACATTCCACACAGCACTTTCTCCAGCAGGCAAAATTGTAATTTATTATTGCAAAACGAAATAGTTCCTCTTACAACAAGTAGTTCAGAAGTCTCTCCGGGAAAAAGCTCCTCTCCTATCTAATTCTTCTATATTTATACAAAAGAAAAACTGTTGGGCTGCCCACAAATGTCTCTTGGGCTTCCCCAATGCTTCACCTCCCACACTTTTCTTACATTAAGTGCTTATAGAATTTACAATATATTACAATGAAACAAACAAATAAAGCACTTATGTGGAGGGCCCTGCTTGACTGTTTAAGAACTTCTTCCATGCTAAAGCCTCTGAGGCAATGTTTTCGAACTCAGAAGGTTCTAAAAAATGAATATTGATTTCAAATTTAGCGGCCTGATTTCTTATTACTTCGATCCTGGCTGAGCTCGGGCGTAGTTGATCCTATAGCAACTGTACACTGACCGCTGAATGAGCTACCTCATTTCTCAGGGTCTGCTCATCTAGGGCCTTGATGTGCTGAATTCTTCATTCATCTTCCTGATATCTACTCTGCAACATATCCAAAAACAGGTTGTGGTCTGGAAAGGTGTCCATTCTCTGTTCAGCAGCAACCTGGCAACGATTGTAAGTAATCAAAATTCTCCTACAGAATTATGTACAAGCTCCCTTTGTCTTCTTTACAGCCTTCTTAAATTCTTCGGTGTTGTATTTAGCAAACCCCAATAAGTCATAGTCCTGTTTCAAGCCTTGATGATCTTTTGCTGGCAGATCTGCAGGGATTTCCTCATTTGCCTCTAACATGGCTATTCTTCCCGTCAGGACTTCTAGAATGTCCTATGATCTATCCATCAAATATGAAGAAGTTTCTAAAATTTCTTCTAGTCTATTGTCTACTTGCACAACCTTGCACCTCTCTTCTTCTATGGATACTTGCAGCTTGTGCATCTTGCTCCTTTGTGTTAAAACATGCTCCTTGAAAGGCTGAAGGTTGACTTGTTGTTCCCTAGCCTCTTCTAGAGCTGCTACTAATGAAGTAACTTGTTCTTTAAGCTCTGTTGTCTGCACCTGAGCTTGCCTCTTCGACTCCTCCAAGGTAGCTTTCTGTAATTCCAACTCCCCTATCTTACTTAGCAGCTGATCCTTTTCTGTCCTTAACCCCTGACATTCCTGCTGCAGTTTTTCTAGACTTTCCTGGGCAACCTCCAAAGATCTCTTCTTTACTTGGAGGAACTGGAGCTCTGCTTTTAAAGACTTTATTTCATGTTGCATGTCTTCAAACTTCCTTTTCAGTTTATTACTTTCCTCTCTCTTCCTTCTTAGCGTATCTTTTAGTTGGGCAGCAGATTTCTTTGACTGTTCAAGGTTAGTCATTATCCGATCCACATCATCCTCAGAAGCATGGATCAATGTTGCTCCAGCTCTAATAGTGAATCTTGGGTCCTTATCTATCCCATACACCATGGTTGTATCATTTATCATTTTCCTCGACTGCCCCCCAGTCTTGAATTTCCTCTCAATCCTCTTCACAATTCTTTTTGTTTCCCTATCGTAAAAAATAGTGTTGAAGTCCAGAACCTCTTCCCCCTTCTTCTGTTCGAAAGGGATCAGTCTTAGGCTAGGAACAACATCCTATCCTAATGTGCTGCTAGAAGCTACCTCAGGATCTTGAAAATCTGGATTACCCATATCCTGAACCTGAATGTCTACAAGATCGAAATCTTGTTGCTCTGTCATGGATCCTGTCAATTTTAATCTTTCTGCTTCCTGCTTCCTAAGTTCCTCATCCATTTTCCTTTTCCTTTCTTCTTCTTCATTCCTGGCAGCTTCTTATGCACTTCTAGCTGCTTCTTGTTCATCTTTTCTCTTTTCTTCCTCCTCACCTTTAAGCCAGCTTTCAGCTTCCTATGATAGTCTCCCAGCATCTTCATCTCTTTTCCTAGCCTCCTCTTCCTCTGCTTTTTTCTGCTCATCTTGTCCTTTCCCGACTTTAGTAGTGATTTTCTGTTTAAATCTTCTTTTTAATGCAGTTATGTTTTCTTCATTTCGAAAAATCAATTCGCCTTTATCCCAGTGGCTTGTATACTCAAAATGTACATTTTATTCCCTGCAGTGCTCTACCACTTTATTCCGGGAATCATTCCTATGGAAATTTATTTCCCCAAAATGGAATTTCCCCAATTCTTCTACAAATTCATCGGCTTTCTTAACTCTTGAGAACTTATAGCTTCCCAACCTAAATGGTAAGGGAGGATAAGTTGCCTTCTTATGTTCAAATAAAAAACTCCCTATGCCATCCAAGAAGACCTGCCTAACTGCCTCCTTGTGTACCACATAATCAATGGCATATTTTGGAAGTAGCGAAGGCGCTCTGGAGCATCCATACATTCTGATATACAATCCATCCTTCGTTAAGTAGTAATCTGCATATTCTTCAATAACCTGCAATGCTTCTTCCGACATGCAATTGCATTCTTTTAAGAAAATCAATGTATATAATGGCATAATGAAGTGTTCACACACTTCTCTAAAGTGACTGTGGTACTTATGTGTCCACAGTGGCTTGTAAGCTTAATATACTGGTGTTCTTTCTCGGTCCCAAATACACCTCAGGTTTGGGAATGGTTGGTTGCACAGTATGCAATCAATCAGTATGGAACTCATGTAGAACTCTGATTTTTTCTGGGACACCCCTCCCAAAGCTGAAGCAATGCAGGTCGAGAGACTGTTTGATACAATTTTCGCCTAGTTGAACACGGTCCCTTGGGTTGCAACATAGAAGATGATAGGAACCCACCCCAACTTAAAACTTTTACCATGGGCACTCCCAAAAATCTTGTTCAGCATTAAGGAAATGAACCTATAAGGGGTCCTTAAGGTGGCAGTGTCATATTCCCCTGATGGCCTAGTTCTGAAACTCTTGCCAGGTACCAGCATTCATTTCAATTTCTCAACTAGGTTCAGATTAATTTTCTTTAGCCAGTCTTCAGTCAAGTAAACATGGGCTTCTGGTAAGTGGTAGGCTAGTGATACATAACCAGGGCTATAAGCAGCATAACCCTATTTTTCAACGTTGGCCAAAATCATGGTAGTTACATCTGCCTTGGGTAGAATCCATCCAATCACCTCTGAGCACGGGAAAAGCTCAGGTCTGGTAGCAACCCTCATCAAAGCAGATCTCTCTATATTTGCATATATAGTTTCTTCCTCAAAACCTGTGTCAGGTACCTCCCGATGTGTTATCAGTCTGTAGATTTCCCCCCATTTATATTCAGGTTCCACACCCACTATGCATCTGGTGTCTTCGTAAGTGTATTCAACCTTGGTGACAATTTCAACATCGGGTTCGTCCTCCACTATAGGGGCTTTTTTTCTTCCTTTTAGACATCTCATATTCGGAAAGATTTCCCTATCATACACAAAATATTTTAGGTCTTGTGTAGCCATTTCCAAATAATATTCAAAGAATGGAGACAAAAACTACCTGAGCATTTACCTTGGTCATGCTAGTCATGATTGAATCTATGAAAAATACAGAAACAAAATTGAACTACCGAGTGTTCCTACACGAAAACAAATCTGCAAAAAGAACTAAATCCTGCCCATGACTAAAAATTTGTGTAATCAACCCATAACATCATGGCCTCGCTAAAATGAAGAAACCCCCCCCCCCCCCCCC
>LPNX010985835.1:647153-683170 GCA_001517045.1 Pseudotsuga menziesii
GTGTAACCTCAAAAACCGCTACCATAATAATCCCATACAAGTGAGCGACCCAAAAGACTGGAAAAACCAAACTCTCGGTACCTCAAAGTAAAACAATAAAATTCCTTCCTCTGCAAATGAATAGGGAACTACCCTCCTCAGACGGCCATACACAGACTGGGGGGAACTGGTGCAGACAGCGTAACGCTCGTCTGCACCGGTCTCCCAAACAGCCGGGTGCGGTTCACAAACTCATAACGGCAGCGAATTTAATCATTCAGCAAACAAAAACCCCCCATCGGACTATATAAGCGCTGAAAATGTCAACCTAGGTATTAATTTACCGCAGAGGTGGGAACTAACCAAGGGAAACAACCCCAGTTCAACAATTCAAAAGGAAGAGGTAGAAATGAGAATAATGGCCTACCTGGCAAGGCATTGTGCGACTGGTGAGAAGAATCCGCAAACTTCCATGACGGCGCCACCTAGGAAAGGGCTACCGACAGCGAGTACAATTTCATGTTCACAAAGATAACGACAGCGTGTGCACGAGTTTGCAGAAAAAAATAGAAAATAAACCCCCATCCCCCAATATATACATCCCGATAAAACAATCGATGGGAAAATATGACCATCATGTGGCAAAATGACTACGGGATCGGCAATCATGTCAGCTGCATCTCCGCAATGGCGGATGATGAAATGACTACGAGATCTGTAGTGTCAAATGAAGCATCGGCAAGAGCAACAAATAAAACACTCTGCATCGGAGTTCACCATACTAAGACCTCAGACCATAAAATGGTTGGAACGCCGCAACAGCGGAAACCGTAAAGACAACGAGTTTTGCAGACCAGTCAACATCGGAGGTAGAAAAAACATGACTTAAGCGAAAAATATCGGCAATGCGGCAAAGTTAAATCAAACTAAATTGGAAGAATAGTCCCCTCTAGAGCCGCAATGGCGGAGGTGAAGAAAGATAAGGACTCGTGAATCAAATTGGCGGGGATCGGAAGAGGTCAACACAACCATCCCAATGTTCGCAATATATCACCCGCAACGGCGGAAGCTAAAGAGACAAAAAGGTCTGAAGGTATTCCAATACGGCCGCCGATAATAAGAAAATAAAATAAAGTGCATCGAAAGCGAGTACACCTCGGATCGGATCGTCATTTAACTGCATCTCCGCAACGGTGGGCACGCAGTTAACTACATTTCTGATTCATAGTATCGACAACTTCCGACGACGGGGTAAGGACTCAATGTAAGCCATAAAACAGCATTGGTACAAAGATATTCCTTGAACAAACATTAGTAAAAATCAAGCAAACCCAAAGAGTTAAGCAAAACACAATTAAAATGAGGGTCCTAAAAAATTTTGAATTTTGGGAAAATGTTGCAGCTGCAACAGGGTTAGAGGTAGAGACAGAGGGGGGTGTTAGGATATTGGGGTTAAGTGGAGCAGGGAAGAAAGAGAGTGAGAGAATGGGTTAGTAAGGGTTAGGAAGAGGAGAGGAGAGAGAGAGAGGGGGCTCATGGTTAGCTGTAGGTGGAGGAGTAGGGGTGTGAGAGAGAGTGAGAGAGGGGGTTAGTATGAGTTAGGGGGAAGAGGGGGTGGGTTAGGGGTTTGGGGAGGAACTTAGTTTTACTATAGAAAAATGGGTTATACGTGATGAGCGTGAGTGTTTGGGTTAGAGAGAGAGAGAGAGGTAAGGAGAGAGACATTGGGGAGTGGTAAGGGGTTAAAGGTAGAGAGAGAAGGGGAGTGTTAATGGGTTAGAGGTAGATACAGAGTGGGGTGTTAGGAGATTGGGGGTAAGTGGAGCAAGGGAGAAAGAGAGCACAAGATAAGGGGTTAGTAAGGGTTGGGGAGAGGGGCTAAGAGAGAGAGAGAGGAGAGGGGTAGTGATAGGGGGAGGAATAAGGATGTGTGTGTGAGAGAGAGAGAGAGAGAGCGAACCAATGGGATAGTGGTGTGTTAAGGGGTTGAGGGAGAGAGAGAGAGGGGTGGGGTTAGGTGTAGGTGGAGGTGTATCAGAGTGAGAGAGAGTGAGAGAGGGGGTTAGTGAGAGTTAGGGGGAAGAGGGGGTGTAGATAAAAAGAGAGAGAGGGTGGGGGGGTTGGGTTTGGGGTTTGGGGTTTGGGGAGATGTTTTGGGTGATTAGAGAGAAAGGGGATTTGGAATTTGGGGAGGAATTTAAGGTGATTAGAGAGAAAGGGTAAAGGTGAGGAGCATGGGTGTTTGGGTTAGAGAGAGAAAGGTAAAGGGAGAGACATTGGGGGTGATAATGGGTTAGAGGTAGAGAGAGGGGGGGTGTTAAGGGGTTAGAGGTAGAGACAAAGTTGGGTGTTAGGATATTTAGGGTAAGTAGAGCGAGGGAGAAAGAGAGTGAGATAAGGAGGATAGGGGTTTATTAAGAGTTAATTGGAACAGGGGGATAGAGAGAGAGAGGAGGAGGAAGAGGAGGGGGGTTATAGGTAAGGAGAGGATTAGGGGGGTGAGAGAATATAAGAAAATCACTCAAATAATTCATTCAAAGTGGATTTAAATTTACACACAATACAAACTGTAATATTTAGGAATGAACAACATCACAACAAAATGTTTTGGATCATGTGCAATTCCAACCTAGATCTAGGGTCAATAACAAATTCACTTAGAATATTTCAAGAGATAGAAAAAAATATTGAGACAAAACTAGAGAAGTACACTCTAATAGCCCAAGTAGACCAATTCAAATAGCCCAAGGAAATATGATTGGCTCACAAAATGGTAGGCTTAGATTGGACCAATTCACCCATCAATGACAAAAGGCCAAGTGTAACTCCTACATTGGGCCATAATGAGGTTCAATGAACATAAAGGACCAAAATCAGGTTAGTATAGTCAAAAAGGTGTGAACATAACCATTTGGAGGGTGCATGAGGTGAGTAGTTGGCTAAGTAGTGGCCATTAATGCAAATGTTAACCATATCCTCAAGAAGGCGCACTCCAACTCCTTAAAATAGGGAGATGCAATAACACCCTCATAAATTAGAGGTATAGGAACACATTGACTCCCTAAATGAAGGAAAAGAGTGGGTAAGTGGACAAAACAAGGATTCATGGATATATCACTAGTCTAAGTGTTCCAAAAGTCGACAACTATGGTCCAAGACATTAGACTAGGCACCAGGAGGGCGAATAACACTAGGTAGAACAACATGAAGGTACATGGCATACATATGATGGGATTTTTTTCTAACACCCCCCTTAAGCCAAAATGGTAGTGAGAAAAAAAATAGGGCCCAAGCAACAAAGCCTTATGGTAACCCTTTACAACAATTTATTTGTCCATGTAAAACGAGGAAAGAAGCAAAACCACATGGGGAAAATTCTCCCTCAAGAATGGACATGGCACAGAGATGAACAAAATGTCTTAAAAGGGTATTTGTATTCACTTGAATGAGCTGAATTAACAAATTATTGGTGAGAGACTTGGTGAATATGTTGTGGATGCCATGATCATGCAGTAATGCATCAATGTATTGTAGACAAAAAACATGCAGAGAGACCCCTTGAAACTTATCATATGATGATGGAGGAGCATCATAATAATTATTATTGTTCCAAATATACTTTGATCTAAATACATAATCAATAATGGATAAGATATCTCTGCAAACACCTTCCCGAAGAGCATCAAAGGACTCAACAAAATCAACTTCTTGTGTAGCTTCCATATGATGAATTAAACCATGTATTTTCTTTAGAATCTGTTGAAACACATTCCTAAATATGAAATAGAGCTAATGAGGCTCTCAAATAACAGAATAGGATTCATATGGAGCAGCAAACAATAGATGTATAGTGTCCATGAGAGAATGGGTCCATAGTAGGAAAATAGTGGGCAACTAGGTCACACTAACAATTGAGATAACTTGGATAGTCTAGAGACTTGAAATTTGAACCATAGGAGGTGAGATTAGGTCCATACATGTGGAACAACAATCCCATTATATCCAATTATATGGATCTCCAACCAACGAATGATATTCAATACATAAAAACAACATAGGCAAGTGACACAGTATCGGAAACAATGAAATTGTGATATTTTTCAAGTAGAGAACTTGGGGGTTGTAGGGTCCTTTGGGAATCCAATGGCTGGAAAAATGTGTTTAAGGATGTCATAACATACATATCAACTTTATTATCACCTTCCATATAAGAATAGGAAGGATTCAAATGGAGTTTGAAAGAGCCTTCAAAAGACAAGTCAGAAACTACTGAAAAAATGACTAGTATTGGGAGGAAACTTTGGTGAAGTGATTGGATATTCTCCCAAGGAAGGGATAGAGGTTTAAGTTTCTGATATATCAGAATATTAATAAAAAACAAAAACATCAAAAATATATACATGAGAAAGTGTCTTGACTCTAGAACCCAAAGCTACAAGTGTTTATAATTTTCTTGTTCCAAGGAGAGTTTCCCTTCTTCTTTTCTTCCAAAATATGGAACATCAATATTATTTTATTCAAGAAACTTGTTCATGATGTCCATACTCTTTATGAAACAATATTTCTCATAATTAGAACCTCTGAAATAACCACATGTCGAATTCTCTTTCTTGATCTTCATCTTCTTAGCTTTCGAATCCTCATCAGTTGAACTTGAGTTTTCTTCATCTGAATGCTTCTTCTCCTTCATCTTTATCTTTCCTTTGGATTTATAATTTTTGGGACCCTTATCTCCATGAGAAGCAAGCACATGGTCCTTTGAAAAAATAAAAGGCCCCATTTTCACTAGCTTATCTTGATCTTGGGTGAGTGAAACTATGAGTGCATCCAAAGAGGGCATCCTCCAATTTCGAATAACAAGCTTTGTAGCATGGAATGTAGACACAAATACAGAATATTCAGGACCCACTTTAGAAATAATGCAAAGTATTGGATGCTCTTATTTCTTCTCAATTCCACACTGTTTGAGTTGAAGCACTCAGTTCTTGAACTTTGATATAAACTCTTCCATGGTTTCAAAATTGCTTGGACTCAATGAAATCAATTCATTCTCCAATAGATGACCTCTCATCTCATCTTGCTTCCCAAAAAATGACTCAATATTGAGCCATACTTCATTTGATGTAGAATCATTTTCAAGGTGAAATAGGATATCTCGAGAGACAAAGAGACAAATCAAACCATAAGCTTCATCAAGCCTATTGAACCACTTACCTTTTTGGGTAGCAACGTTTGGCTTAGGTTCAAGCCCCATGGTGACTCTTTAAATACCATTACTTCAAATATGGATGATCATGTGGGCCTTCCATTCAAAGTAGTTGAACAGTGTGAGAATCATGGCTTGATTTCAATCCATACTATGTGCTCTTGGTGATGACAATGACTTGCAAAAAACACTCAAGAAAGAATTGGAAATTGCTCTGAATCGTACTATCTCTATTACCATGTAAGATTTTGGAATGCACAACATCACAAAAAAATGTTTTGAATCATGTGTATTCCAACCTAGATCTAGATTCAATAACAACTTCACTTAGAATATTTCAAGAGATAGCAGAAAATAAGAGAAGAAGAATATTGACACAAAACTAAGGAAATCCACTCTAGAGATTTATTTTACATCAAGCTTATTGAGAAAGAGTAGTACAATATATATAACTGCCATGGAAGGAATTCAAATAGACCAAGGAAAAATGATTGGCTCACAAAATGGTAGGCTTAGATTAGACCAATTCACCCATCAATGACATAAGGCTAAGTGTAACTCCTAAATTGGGCCATAATGAGGTTCAATGAACATAACGGACCAAAAGGAGGTTAGGATAGTCAAATAGGTGTGAACATAACCATTAGGAGGGTGAATGATCTGAGTAGTTGGCTAATTGGTGGCCATTAATGCATAGGTTGACCAGATCCTTAGGAGGGCGCACTCCATCTCCTTAAAACAGGGAAATGCAATAACTCCCTCATAAATGCAAGGTAGAGGGGCGGATTAACTCCCTAAATGAAGGAAAAGAGTGGGTAAGTGGACAAACAAGGATTCATGGATGTATCACTAGTATAATTGGTCCAAAAGTGGACAACTATAGTCCAAGACACTATACTATGGATTGTCTTGAATATCTATGGACCTTATGTGAATAGGGTGCCATTTTGGGATGCTCTGTTAATCAATAATTTTGTGACTGATAGGGAGGTGATTATGGGAGGTGATTTTAATCTCTCCTTCCAGAGTGCGGAAGTGTGGGGGCCTAAGGCGGTTCCAGATGTACTGGAAAACTATTTTATTCATGCATTTGCGCAAAATGATTTGTTGGATATTGCACTTGTTAAACTGTCCACGACATGGAGAAATAAGAGAACCAGTGAGAATAGGGTCACAAAGTTTTTGGACATATTTTTGGTGGCGAATAGGCTGGTTTAGGAGTTTGATTTGGTTCGCCAGTGGGTGTATAGTCAGGGGGAGTCTGATCATTGTCCTATTTTCCTTGAGGTGCAGGGAAGGAGTAGGAAGACTCCTAGTCCCTTCAAATTTAATCTGGACTAGATAAAGGAGCCTTATTTCTGTAAGTTGGTGCAGGATATGTGGATTCCCATTACTCCTAAGTCTCGGGACTTTGTGGGGGTCCTCTTTATGGAAAATATTATTAGGGTGAAACAAGATACTATAACTTGGGCTCATGCAAAACGTCAGTGAGATGATTAGGTTCTATGTGACTGTGAATTATTTCTTGATCAGATTATTAATAGGATTGGATTGGTATTTCTTGATCAGGAGACTAAAGATGAAGTGCTTACTTTAGAAATGAGACGTAGGAATATTTTAGGTGAAAAAGAAGCTTCTTGGCGTTTAAATAGTAGGGCACTATTGTTAGCATGTGGGGACAAAAATACAAAATTCTTTCACACTTTTGCGAAGGGGAGGAAGTTATCCAACACTATATGGGAACCCAATGATGATCAAGGCGATCTGGTCACTACTTTTGATGGATTGGTTGGTTTGGGGCTATGTCACTTTGGAGATTTATTCTCGGCTCAGGTTGGCCCGTCTATTACAGAAATAATATGTGTTGCTCAATTGTTTCCCAGGTTTGTGGATGAGGGTGATAATAGGATGCTCATGGGGGAAGTTACAGATATTGAATTAAATAAAGTTCTCCATTCCTTTCAAAAGGACAAAATCCCAGGTCTGGATGGTTGGCTTGTTGAGTTCTTTCTAGGGTTTAGTGATTTGGTGGGTGGCGATCTGTTGAAGGTTGTTGAAGAGTCTAGGAAATTTGGTCATATTCATGGGCCTATTAACTCAATGTTTATTATACTTATTCCAAAAAAGGATAAGCCAGAAAATTTTGATGATTTTCATCCTATCTCTCCCTACAATTGTCTCTACAAAATCATATCTAAGGTTATCTCTCGGAGATTAAAAGTTATACTGTCCTGGTGTATTTCCAGTGAGAAGTTTGGATTCCTTGAAGGTCGACAAATACATGAGTCTATAAGGGTGGAACAGGAAGGGTTGCATTCACTGAAGACTCATAAGCTGAAAGGCGTGGTTGTAAAAATTGATCTTTCCAAGGAATTTGACCGAGTAAGTTGGCTCTATATCAGGATGTTACTCACCCATCTGGGATTCAGCTATGATTTTATCAGATGGATCATGGCTTGCCTTTCATCAGTAAGCTTTTTTGTACTTATCAATGGTTCTGCTAGTCCTTTTTTCACGGTCAAACATGGTCTACGTCAGGGATGTCCACTCTCCCCTCTACTCTTTCTCCTTGTGGCTGAAGGGTTGAGTCGTTTTATTATGGCAGCCAAGGATGATGGTTCGTTCAAGGGTATTCCCATTTCACAGGTACTATATATCACCCATTTGCTCTTTGTTGATGATATCCTCTTTTTTGTGATGGTTCCCGACATGATATCCTTAAACTTAAGGAAGGCCTACTTTTGCTACAAGTAGCAATTGGTATGCTGATAAATTCTCAAAAATCCACTATTTCTTGTTCTAATATGGCAGAAGGGGAAGTCAAAAGGTATACTAATTTACTCCCTTTTCAGTCATTGCGGCTTGAGGATGGCCTAAAATATTTGGGCTTTTATTTCAAACCGAATGCCTATTGTAAAGTGGATTGGATGTGGTTATTGGATAAGTTAGAGAAGCAGTTTTTGGGATGGAGTTATTGGTGGTTGTATAGAGCTAGAAGGTTGGCCTTGGTTAAATCAGTGTTGGAAGCTATACCGGTTTTTTGGATGTCCCTTTCTTAGATACCTTAAGGTATACTAGAGAGAATACGTAAAGTGTGTTTTGCTTATCTTTGGAGGGGTTGTGAGGATCATCACATCATGGCCTGGGTTTGTTGGGAATGACTTTCCATTCCTAAGGCCCTTGGGGGCTGGGGATTAAAAAACATCTTTATTTTTGCCAAATATTTGGCCGCAAAGGTCTCCTGGAGGATCATACAAACTGAGAGTCTATGGACTAGAGTTGTGCATCAAAAGTATATTGCACCTTTATCAATGATGGAGTGGATTCGATTGGACGAAAAGATGTGGAATGGTTGCTCTGTTATTTGGAAGGAAGTGGTTCATTCTTTCAAACTGATTGGATCTGGACTCGTTTGGGGGGTGGGAACTGGAAGACAGGTACGGGTTGTCCTGGACCCTTGGGTGGGATATGGGGGAGCTCATTCTTTATCTAAGGATTTTAGGTTGTTTTTGGAAGGGAGGGGGGTTGTATTCCTTTCTGATTTGGTTGATCCTGGGTCAACGATGATGTGGCATCAAGGTTTTCTTTCTACTATATTGATCGAACTGTCAGTTGAGAAACAAGCAGGATGGTCTGACTATACGACGGTGTTGAGAATTGCACATATCAGGCTATCCGATAGGGAGGATTTGTTGGTGTGGGATATTCATCCCTCTGGGGAGTATGCTCCCAATAATGGTTATATTCAACTAAACATGGAGGTTCAGATTCGACAACTCGTTTGTTGGTGGAAGCAACTTTGGAAACTTAAGTGTCATGCCAAGGAAAAATTGCTCTTTTGGACAATTTTGGAAAACAAAGCCCCATCCTGGGATGTTCTTCAACGACGATGCTTTCATGGGTCGGGTAGTTGTGCCCTTTGTTGCAACTCCATTGAAACCCTATGATCATCTCTTTCTGTATTTTCGTTTTACTCAGCATATTTGGCAGGAGGTTAGAAGGGCTCTTAATACAAGGGTTGTTTGGCATGGACCGAATCTGGTGGAGGCTTTTTGTTTATGGTTTGTTGATAGGGGATTATTGTTATTCTGAGCACTACCTTGCATCATTGCTTGGGGAGTTTGGATTTCCAGGAACAAAACAATTTTCCCAAACTGTCGAACACCATCAAAGCTAGTAGTTGCACATATTTTGGCTGTGTTTAGTCATTTTTCTCACGGTAACAAAATTACTATTGTTAGAGTTCTTCGAGAGGAGGAGATTGACCAAAATAAAATTGGGGTTATTTTGATGGTGCCTCCCAGGAACATCAGCTTATTTATGGAGGTGGAGGTGGTATGTTTATATCTCTTACACATTTTTATCGCCCTTATGTTGGCCTTGGGAGGGGATCCAATAATTTTGTTGAACTTATGGCACTTAAACTGTTGCTCTTATTTGTTGTAGAAAAGGGTTGTCATACTTTACAGGTTTTTGGTGACTCTTTGATTGTGATTGATTGGGAAAGAGGAAATTCAATATGTCATGTGATTCAACTCCTACTTATCCTTGAGGAAGTGGTTCTATTACAACAACGCTTTAACTGTATAACTTTCACTCATGTCTACAGGGCACAGAATCGGGTGCCAGATAAGATTTCCAAAGAAGCCTCGTAGCTACCGTTTGGTCACTAGCATATTTTAGAACATGTTCCGATGTGCACTTTCAGGTATTATCATCGTCCGTTTCATGATGAACATGATCCGACTCTTTGAACTAGGCTCAAAGGGAAGATTCGGTTTTTTTGTTATTTTACTATATGATTATAGGGATTGTTTATATGGTTGGATTGATGCTATGATAAAAATGATACAATGGGGATGTACTTAAATGTAAATATTTGATTTTGATGAAACAAATATTTTTAGTGTTTTTTGTTGACAATGTATGGAGCTACTTTCCTTATATACGTCTGCGAATGTAATTTTGTTCTTTCTTGAAATAAAATTACAGATTTTTCCGAGGAAAAAAAAGTACTGAGAGATTGATAAAAAAGGTTGAAGAATTAACAAATGAATTAATAGCAAAGGATTATATATGATGAAAGAAATGAAAGCTGAAGAAATGAAAAAACAAAGTGTTGATGCACAAACAATGACAGATTGTGCAGAAGAAACAGAGTTGAAGAGCAATGAAAAGAAAAATGGTCTCTTTGAAAGACATACTAAGTGTATTGGTTTCAAGCTACTTCAAAAGATGGGATATAAAGGAAAGGGGCTAAGAAAATTGAGAAAGGGGGTGTAGAACCTATTGACATTGAAAGTGGAACTAAATATATGGGTCTTGGATACAATGCCTTCAATAATGAAAAGGTTAAAAAAATTTCAAATGATGTTGTTTCTACAAATGATTCTTTTAAGAATTTTCATGCAGGTGAAGGTGTTACTCATGAACAAAAGCAAGTGCAAAGACCTAGTGTATTTCAAGAGTCAAAATACAAGACATGTAAAAGTTATCTTCAAGACAAATAGACATATGTATGGCATGGAGTTGGATAGAATATGAAGCAAAATGTTTTTCATAAACACTATGGATGGATAGATGTTCCAAACAAAATGTCAAGTGCACGATTGAGAAAAAAACATTATTGGGCTCATTCAGTTGTGCAGGTTTATGACAGAGGAAAAGTGACAAAAATGACTTGATAAAGAATTTTTGCTATGTATTGAAGTTGATGTCAACTATCAAATATGTGTGATCACATGCTTGTTTCCCCTGCTTATGTTGATAGCAAAGGAATATATGGATATGCATAAATGGATAAGTGGATAATGTTAGCACCTGAGCTAAAATTTAAGGATTTTTACATATGCATCCACACTAATTCCCCTGCAAAAGGATAAGCTAGTGAAAATGATGGGTAACGTCAAAAAATTCCCATGTCATATAACCTGAGTAAGTGTTGAGCAGGTTCTCAACGATCCGTTCCTGGTTGAAAGTAAAGAAAATGGAAAAAATTCCTTAGGCACGACCTTGGAAATGAGCCCGGTATGAAAAATCTAGTCATGGATAAGTCTTGGAGAGAATGGACAGTGGAGATCCAAGCTGAAAAGTGATCTAACACTCCGAAAGAATCCCACAAAATAAATGTCAAAGACAAGAGTAGGTCTACCTCCGATCCTAGATCAATGGTTAGGATGAAATTTGAAATAAATCAACGGTCCAGCAAAAAGGCAGAAGCGGAAAAGGAAAATATTCAGTTTTGAAAGTTGGTAAACCCGAATTCCGCTTTCCGCATCCCGAGATACAATGGTCAAGGATGGCGCTGGGATAAATCAACGGTCCGGGAAAAAGCAGGAAGTAAAAAGGCAAAAATATGGCCATAAAAAGTTGAAATCCCGCTTTCTTCCTGTAACAAACATAAATAAGAAAATAATTAAATAATTTATAAGTTAGGTTAGTATGAAAGGAGGCGTCTCCTCATCATGAATGTCCAAGCCATATTTAAGGCCAAGACATCTTTGTAATATTAATCATCTAATATAATCATTAAATATATATACTTCTTATTTATCATCCAAATGATAGTCAGATTCGACTACTAACGGACCAACCGGATTCAGTTGCTCCATTTGGTATTAGAGTGAATTCGCTCCTGCACTCTGAGCTCAGACTCGGCTCATCAATTCCTGATTTCTTTCGCTGCTCCATTTCACCCATATCTCTCTGTGCATCCCTTTCCTCCACTCCCACACTCCATATCACTTCACGCTCCTCCCTCTACTCCACCTTCTCGACTCCCTCTACGCCATCTCATCACACCACATCCTCCTTTATGCCTCCAGCTCCTTCTCCTTCTTGTGTCTATCGACCTCCACTCATTCTCACTGCGGCCTGTGCACACCACTACTCTACCCAATGTCTAGGCCACACCCCCACAACCCTCTACACTCCACCCTTCCCATCGTGCCCCTTCAACTCCTCTCCTCTTGCATGTTCCTCCACTTCTCTCACTAGTTGATCCATCCCTCATCTTCCACCTCCAACTGCCATCGTCGTCTCCAACTCCCATCGTTCTCCCACCTACCTCCTTCCCTCCATCTTCCACCAGCGCAGACCTTCCCACCTACCGACCCACGCAGCCCCTTCCAACCTTCCTTCAAACTCTCACCACCCACCTCCGCGCACTCACCTACTCTGTTCATCCCTCTCTTTGTCGTCTTCCTCTTCACCATGTCGTCCTTCCACCTTCATCCACGCCCTATCCACATGTTGTACCTCCCTCCCCATCAAGTCTCTTGTCCAGGTCCACCTACGCATTTCCAATTGCGCGCCACCATACAACTGCGCATTTCCATCTCTCGCGCTCCTTCTCCAACTCCCGCACCACCATCTCCCCACGCAGCCCTCCTGCACATCTCCTGCGCTCCTTCTCCATTTTCCGCCAACCTCCACCCTCCTTCCTCTGTTTCACCTCTAGGCATTCCAACAACTGCCAACAGCTCGCCCCAACAGTCGTCATCATCCGCGCGTACAGTCGAAAAACAACGAACCCTAAAAACTACAATTTTAAAAATATATATATATAATAATATATTATTATTATTATATTTATTCTTTAAAATCTTAATATTTATATAGTTTAAACTATATACAAATATTCTATAGTTTATGAAAAATAATAATAATTAATTAATTAATTAATATATTATTATTCAAAATTTCACATTGAAAGGCCAAAATAGCATTTTACAAACATCCATGGCATCTTATAGTAAGAGTGACGAATTCATAGATCTCCTTGAGGAAATAATTAAGGACATATATGAAAAAAAGAAAACCATGGACGAAACATTTAAAGTAAATGTAGATGGAGGTGAAAATCACGTAGAAGAAACCACCCAAGTTGATGAAAAAAAAGATGATCCTAACCAAGATTGTGATAAGAGACAAGCCGATGTTGCTAACAATAAAGATGATCAATGAATGCTGCGAAAAAAATGTCACAATCACAAACACATGAAGGACAGATATCATCACAAAGACGGCTATAAAGAACATCAAGGGAACCAACTATAATATCTATCAGACACAGGATAATACTAGTGTTCTTATGAGCATTATAAGCACAAGGAGCATGTTCAAGGGAACTGACACAAAATATGTTGGGTATAACAACACGAAAAATAGTTAAGGTCGTAATGTATGTTGAGCATGTTCAATTGATGAAAAACATAGTTAAAAGAAGAAATCACACAAGTAGAAAAAGCATAAACAAAACTTCACCAAGTTCATACTTATTGCAAATACCAAGACATAATAATCAAAATGAGGAAATGGTTGTAATCAAAATCGCACCTCTCAAGTCATCAGTGTGACATAGAGCTAGAATAAAGGACGACATTAGGAAAATATTCAAGCTTTGAGGACAAAGCTCCTTTAAAGGGAGTGGCAATGTAACGAACATAAATAAGAAAATAATTAAATAATTTATAAGTTAGGTCAGTATGAAAGGAGGCATCTCCTCATCATGAATGTCCAAGACATATTTAAGGCCAAGACATATTTGTAATATTAATCATCTAATATATTTACTTCTTATTTATCATCCAAATGATAGTCGGATTCGACTACTAACGGACCAACCGGATTCGGTTGCTCCACCGCCAACCCGTAACGCGTCCCCACTTTGATCACAAATCAATGGTTCATAACACTTCTGCATTTTTAATATCAGATCAACGGCTCTGAAAGGATCAAAAAGGCGAGAGTGAAAATACCAAAATTTGGTTATGAAAATTTGGAATCCCGCTTTCTGCTTTTCGCCAACCTGTAATATCGACGGTCCAGAAAGATTTCGCACCTTTGATCTTAGATCAACGACCCGGAAGGGAGCGGAAAGGCGGAAAGTGGAAATATAAAAAATTTGGTTATCAAAAGTCGGAAGCCCACTTTCTGCTTTCCACATCCCGCAACTTGATATGATATCAACGGTTGGGAAATTTTATGTCTAAGATAGACAGTGCGGAAAAGAGAAACATGTGCATGGGATAAGTAGATTTCCCGATATGCGAAATCTGGTAGGCCCAACAAACTTTGACAATGAAGATCAAGGTGGATTTTAGATCCACGGTCCAGAATGATTTTGTTGGGGGGAGATGTAGGGTTAGAAGAAATGTTATTATCGGAAGGAAGGGGTTAACGTACGAAAAAATTGACCATCAGATGGGCACCTAAACGAATATCTACAGACAACGTCTATTATGCGGTCGCAACTAGCACAGGAAAATAAATTTCTCAACCCAGCAGAATCTGGTAGACCCAAATCAATGACCGATTAAGATCTACGAATGAGAAAAATTCCACTACCAGAACATGCGAGGAGAAATTAAATTTTAAAATCAATGGAATTTAGATGCTCGTGGCTAAATCCAAGACACGCATCTACACAACATGGTTTGATCAAATTGATCAATGGATGGGAAAAATTATGCTAGTTCAAAGTGTTGTTGGTTTAATTTTCCAGAAATCAGCAGAATTTCATAGAGTGTGCAAGTCAATAGACGTGTAAGTGCATCCAAGTGTTTTCCAAATAGATCCACGGTCTAGAATGACTTCGCAGGGCGAAGGTGCGAGGAAGATAAGAATTAGAAAATTGACAAAATGGAGTTAAAGGGTATAGGAAATGGATGGTGCAGATTTCACCTGAGAAAGATCAATGGTCCAAAACAATTTCGTTGGTTGAAGATGCAGGGACGATTGAAATTGTTGCAGGCCACTCGAAGATCCTCTGAACAATCATTTTCATCAAGCAGGCCTGAGTCCCAGATGTCAAATTTTCCCATATTGATCCACCAAGCACATTCCAACGTCCTTTCCTGATTTTTTTGTGATCATGGCAAATTTGCCAGATCATAATTTGTTAGGATTTTGTGTGTGCGGGTTTGATTTCCGTATCAGAACTGATTTTTGGCTATGTTTCAAGGTTTGTCTCAGGAGCTTAGTACTCTATAAATATATCCTCAAGAGAGGAAGAAAGGGTTTGACATTCGTTCTGAAGCCTCTGTGCTTGGTTTTGTAGCTCTGCAACTTTTCCTATGAGCATTAATGCAAACTATGCCTGAATGTCTGAGATTCATCACGATGTTCAATGTTCAGTCTATATTCCCCTGTATGCTTCATTTCCATGTTTGTGTAGTTTCTGCTAATGTGTTTCCAGTTGTATGCAGGCAATTTGTTCTCTGTTTAGTGTTCCCTACATCAGATAACGTGTTTGTTTTGTGTTTATGGTAAATGTCTTGGAATTCGTCCTTTGTTAGATGCTCCATTTCAGTTATCATTCTTTACCAGTGCTTCTGATAAAGGTGTTTTGGGAGATTCATCCATAGATAGGTGCCTCCTGTCTCATTGGGATTCTTCTCATTTCACCCTGCCATCTCTCAAAGATATTTTGTTGAATATTAACACTTATTTTGCCTCAAATTACAAAGGTTATCACTAGTCATTATGTTGTAAGCCCTTGAATGTTTCAGCCTTTGACTCCATTGCCCAATCGTATTTAATATATGTTTGTTTTACACTCTTTAAAATCCAAACAACTCTTCCCCTCAAAAATCTAGCCTTCTGAATGCTTTTTTAAAGCCAAATGTATATGTGAATGACCTTGTGACAAAGAGAGAGCCCTCTCTAACTGTATAGGATATAATACAGTCTAAATATTGGTTTGAAATGGTTACCCCAGTGATTCTCCTACCACAACCATAGGAAAATTATTGGGTGATAACATCTTGGCATCATTTCCAAGGAATAATCACTATTATCTCCTTGGGGAAATGATATTGTTTTAGTTCTATGACCTGGTTGAGCATCTGGTCATAGACATATATTGCCATTGTATATTATCTGGTGACTCCACTCAAATATTTTGGAAGGTGACTCCACTAGAACTACTGGTGGCCAGAAGGACCAATACGAGGATCAATATTGATGCAGAGCCTTTTCAAGAACTTTTTTATCAAGAGAAGCTGATTCAGAAGGCCAAGAAGCAGCAAAGGTCAATGACAACTCATTTAGACATAACTTTTTCTTTACCTACTGAAGGTTTTATTTTGTATTCATGATATATCTAAGCATTGCAGTGAATAATTTGAGCCAATCGTAGGACCAAGTCTGAGTCCATCCTCTCTAAAGCAGATTTAGACCCCTCTTCATTTGAGTTCTCCCATAATTCCTGGATTCATGAAAGATCAGAATCTCTAGATAAGGATTTGCAACCCTTATCCAACCCAGAGTGCCCCTTATTTTCCATTGCATTAACCACATTAAACTCCATTGCAATAGCCCTATCTCCCACCACTTCGAAGCTTAAACAACCTATATCATCTAGTTTCATAGTCCCTCACAGTACAGTGATTTTGTCTATCATGCCAGCTGCAATCCCTCTTGCAAAGCCCATGATCACCCTAGGGATGGCTAGGTTTCCCCCTTTACTTCTCCCCACTGCTCTTCACAACCTTCCCCAGGGATATGGCTAAAGAATCAAACAATTTAATACGGAGAGGGTATATTCAGCTAAGGAACACTTGAGATGGTTTTCAGAGTGGAAAAACTTGGAGGAGGTAGACCATGATGATGTGAAAGTCAGATTGTTTTCCCAATGTCTTGCTGGAGAGGCAAGAAAATGGTTCACAAACCTTCCAAACCACTCCATTCTGAACTATGAAGCTTGTGAAGATGCCTTCAAGAACAAATGGGTAGACAAGAAAAAACCCAAGTTGTATTTGTCTCAATATCATTCCATGAGGAGAAAGGAGAGTGAATCTGTCCAAGAGTTTTCTGACAGGTTTATGAAGGTATACAATGTCATTCCCACCCAGTTTAAACCTCCCCCTAGTTCTGCCCAACTCCAATATGTTGAAGCCTTTGATAGTGAGTTTACCTTGTGGTTGAGTGAAAGAAAATCATCCTCCCCAACCGATATGATGAATGATTCCATAGAGGTAGAGGTATATCTGACTGCTGCTATAAGAAAGAAGAGGGATGAGGGAGAATGGAGAAGAGAGGAAGGAGAAAGAAGAAAGGATAAAGAGCTCAAACAACCTTCTTCCTCTAACCCACAAGAGGCCAGAATGGACATGATGATGAAAACCATGGAGAAATTGATGGAGAGGCTCACTGTGGAAAACAAACCACCTCCCAGGGAAGGTCAAGAGCAACAAACTCGAAACTAGAATGTAAGAAGGCCCCAGGTCCTCCAAAACGAGTAGAGAGATTATAGAAACCCTCCTGATCAACCTATCAATCCCCCATTTCAGGAGAACTATGTGCAGCAGGAGTATGGAAATCAAGCTAAAGGTGACATCCACCAGCTGGACGCTGAATCATCCTCCGTATTTTTTACCAAAGAAGAACATGATGACTCCTTGCATGAAGCAAAGGAGCTTCCTGCTAGGGAAACAAAGGATTTTCATAAGGGTTATCAACTTGCTGTCATGGATCTGCAGAGGCAGATTGGCCTAAGGAACAGAGATGTTCCTGTTATGAGAAATAAGAAGGTAGCAAGAAAAGCCTCTACAAGTAAGCCCAAAAATGACACACCCCCTAAGGATAGCTCCAAAAATGTAATAGAACACAGAGAGAAGGAGAATAAATAATACAATCCAAGGAGCTCAGATCAAGGACAGACCTCTTTCAGTTTGGAGGCTGAAATTGCAAAAATCAAAATCTTTGTCCCTTTAATTGAATTGTTAAGATATTTTGAATATAAGTCCCAAATCATGACTGTGTTGAAGCCTCCTGGAGAAATATCTGCAATATCAGGTGCCCTGAATCTTCAAGACGATAGTTCCACCATCATGTTTAGACCCCATGTAGATGAGCCATCTGATGAAGACATTTGTCCCTTCTATGTCAGTCTGAACATTCATAATTTCATTCTACACAATGCCATGCTTGATTCAGGAGCCTCCCATAATCTGATGCACAAGTTGATCATGGATAAGTTGGGGTTGGAAGTGACCAGAGCATAAAAATAACTTTTCTCCTTTGATTCTAGTAAAGTCAAGTTCCTAGGATTGATCAAAGATTTGGTCATTTGTTTGGCCCAGATCCATGCCAAGACCCTTGTCATGGACGTAGTTGTGGCTGACATCCCTCTGAAATTTGGAATGTTGCTATCAAGATCTTAGGAGTCCAAACTCAAAGGCGCCCTGCAAATGGATATGTCATATGTCACCATCCTTGTCTTTGGGGTGCAGAGAAGGATTTTTATGAAGGAGAAGTTGGCATACATGGTGACCAGTGCTGAGAGGCCAAACAACCACCCTATCTACTCGTTGGATACTGAGATGGGGTTAGCTATTTTCTTTACAGAAGGAGGCAAAGACAGCTGCAGTTCATAGAACGTTTCCTTTGTACCCACTCAGGAGGAGCTAGAAGGAGTGTGGGATGTAATTTTTGATGGAGCAGTATGCAGGGAAGGGGTGGGAGGTGGAGTTTAGGTGATAACTCCTGGAGGGAGAGCTTTGAATTAATCCTACAAACTTGCCTTCGATTGTACAAATAATGAGGCAGAGTATGAGGCTATGGTGTTAGCAATCCAGATCCTGAAATATTTCCAAGTTAGGAGGTTAGTGATACACAGGGACTCAGAGTTGGTGATTAAACAAATGCAGAGTGAATATCAGGGCAGACATCTCAGGATGAGAAACTACAGAAATGTTGCCCAAGACCTGATAGAATGTTTTGAAGAATGTAATTTTAAGCTGATTCCTGGGTTACAAAATTATATAGACGATCCTTTGGCCACTTTCACTGTTGTTTTCAATATTCCTATGCACCCCAATAGAAAATATGATATTGAAGTTAGGCACGGACCCTTTGTCCCAGATAATATTAAGAATCGGCAGGCCTTTAAGGATGACAAACAAGTGTAGGATTTCCTTAATCTCACTGGGGATTTTGATGGTTTGATCATTGATGAATATAACATGCTCCTGGAAGGGCCTACTCTCACCCAAGAGTGCCTACAAAGTCATATTGATGCTCCCAAAGAAATGCCATGTGATGATATCATTGTTCCTATTGAAGGTACTATTGGCTGCAAAACAGAAGAAGTTGTGGTGCCCAAGTTGCAAGGGACTGATGGGTAGCAAAAATATCTAAACAGTCTCTGTGGCAAGGAGATCATGTAGCTCATAGTTAACTCTGTCCCTATGGGTTTAGTTCCTTTGGAAAAGCTCGTTGACCCAAACGACGTTGCCAAGGAACCTCAGCTTGTCCCAAGTTGTGAGGATGTGTAAGATGTTAATATTGGGACAAAATAACATCCAAAGGTCATCAAAATCTCAAGAGCACTCTCACTTGAGGCCAAGCGTAAATACATCTCACTAATGAAAGAATACTCATATGTTTTTGCTTGGAGCTACATTGATCTCAAGGCTTATGATACCAGTATCATTCAACATGCTATACCAATAAAAAAGGATGAGTTGCCTTTCAAACAAAATCTAAGGAGAATGAACCCCAAGTTGATGCCCCTAGTGGAAAAAGAAATAAACAAACTATTTGAGGAAAAAATCATTTTGGCCCTTAGATTTTCAAGGTGGTTGGCTAATTTGGTCCTAGTGAGGAAGAAGAATGGAGAGATAAGGATATGCATTGATTTCATAAAATCTGAACAGAGTTTCTTTGAAGGATCATTATCCTCTTCATAAGATGTATCACATTTTGCAGAGGGTAGTGGGATCCTAGAGGATCTCCACCTTAGATAGCTTCTCAGGCTACAATCAGATCATGGTGCACCCAGAATATCAAGAAAAGACAGTTTTCACCACGCCATGTGGCACTTTTATGTATGCAAAAATTCCATTTGGACTCTGTTGGTCGAGAGAACTGTCCTATGCCAACTTACGGAAAGATAGCCCACACACTTGACTTATCACAATCTTGTATATGTTTGGAGTGACTGTCTCTCACAGGATCAAGGCCCTGCTGCCTGTATAATATGATCTCAAACAAGAGAGTCTCTTTAGATATAAATGGTAAGTCTTACTTAACCAAATGTTCTGACAAATCAAATAGATTCAACTTAATGACTAACTACTACTGAAAACTATCTTAAGCTAAGTACAGAAAAATAGTAGCTCCTAATTCTATCCTATAATGACTTGAATGCAATTTATCTATCTCAGCTGAGAGCAATGAATTATTTGGTTTGACAACAGGTCTCAAAATATAAGATGATCTGTAATTCTGCATTGTTAGAGAAGTCTACAATCAACAGAACCAAATCTAAATTAACTCATAATAATATAATATCTCATTACAATATAATTTAAACAGAAAATGAAGCCTGTAATCAAATAAATTTAACACAGTCATGAAAAATGATAGATACAATCAGATATTAACATGAAGGTGAAACAAGGTCAGCTTACACAATTAATACTTCATGTAACATAATTTCATAATCAACTGAAGAAAATCATGAAGAAATTCACCAACTTCCAACATGACAACGAATCATTCATATTTCAAAACTATGTAATCATTCGAGACCCATTAAAAAAAATGATTTCACATACAATATAAAGATATATATATATATATATATATATATATATATATATATATGAAAACTAAAATTTAACAAAAGAGAAACATCATTAGCACAGTATGAAATATCTGAAAGACTTAGCTAAGGTCGGCAGTATTCTGTAGCATCCAGTAATCTTCAGAAACATTTCTAAAAACAGAAGCACAACAGAATATATTATAGTACTGTAAAATATCAGTTCTCCACAAGTCTTAGGAATCGAACAATCGCTGGCAGCAGCGTTTCTTGTTCTCTGGTTTACAAAAAAAACATTGAACATAGAAAGATTTCAGAACTTTGAAGAATGAAAATTCTCTAGCTCTGATGAGCGCTACTCCCCTTGCACAGTCAAACTCCTTCTGCTTATAGACAGAAAAGATACAAACAACTCCTACAGCTGGATGTCTGGCGAATTTTCTAGAATCAATATAGCTCAAACAGGTCCACATATCTCACAAATCCTGCATTATTTTTGAAAAGATCTTGTGCTAAAGGGTAAATTGGCCCATTTGTGAAGTGCGTTTTCAACGGTTTTTCCAGATTCGAAACGGTTTGTTCACAAATAGACACCAAAATTTGCCTCTCTCGCCGAGTGCGTGATCTGGTTCTTCCTGTAATCTCGACCATTTTATCCCATGATCTCTGGCTTCTTCTAGAAAACAACTTCATTGCAACTCCCTCCATCCTTCCTATTGAACCCTATCTGGTAATATTCAATGATCTCAGCTTATTGAGTAATAATTTGTTGGAGAATTCCTTATTTCTCGAGCTATCCTAGGTGATTTTTATTTACTTCAATCTAGGCCATTTAATAAAAAAGACTTGCCCAATTCAGTCGCACCAAACGTAAGCATAATAGCTTTATCAATCAATATTTTTTAACTAATTTGTAGAGATTCAGTGGACACGTTGAGATGTAGTTTTTTTTTGCCTTTATTTACATATCACTTGTAGGACAGAAAAATAAACCAGATTAGTCGTGAATAATTCCAATGATTGCCAACTAGTTCATAATATCTCTTTGATTGTTTAAGTGGCGTGATATCTAGAAATAATAAAAGAGATTTTATGAAATGATCTTATTTGGCCGTTGCAGCAAACAGATTTTAACATGACTTATCCTCCCAATTCATTTTAAGAAGATCGTGGCTCCATATGATGAGGTATCCATACACAATTTAAAATCATATCTAAATCCATTATAATATTCCTTTGAAAATGTTAAATCGTATTACTTTTAAAGCCTTTTAATAAAGTATCCATAAAATAATTCGAGGCGGCAGGGGGGGGCGGAGTTTTCTTCACTCCGGAAGGATCAATGGAGTTCAAGTTCACTTGGGGACTAGGCATCGACACCAACAATATGGCTGAAGCGTTGGCCCTTTGGCAAGGATTGAGGATAGCCGAGGACTTGGGAATCTCCGAGCTAATCATCATTAGGGACTCCAGAGTTGTCATCCGTGCGCTGGCTGAAAATATTTTGCCAACTCAATTGGGTCTGAGGCATCTTATCTGCAAGATAGTGGTGCAAGCCTCTCTCTTTACCAAGATTGATTTCTATCACGTTTTACGAGAAAACAATCCCCATGCTAACCTTGAGGCAAATAAAGGGGCATCCCTTAGCCGCGGGAAGTTAATCTTAAATGACCAAGGATCTTTCTGCCCCCCCCAATAGGACTGGGGGCTTAACATGGGCCACCCTGTGGGCCCTTCCCCCTCGCTCCTCTGCGTGCTAGCGGGATGCTGTGACGTCTGGCGAGCGGTGTTCATGTGGCCACGCATGGGGTTGTATTAATATCCCTCTTGCCAGTCCCTTCACTCGCCACGACATTATGCATTCTTGCTCGAATGCACAGAGCTCCGTCCCACGTTTAAATGGAAACAGGACAGGTGACCGCAGGTTCATCATTGAGAGGACGCGCTGGATTATTGGCGATTATGGATTTGGGGCTCTCACATGAGGTGAACCCTGCTACAGTCTTGTAGAAGGAGGATGCAATGTTTGGTTTCATGGGCAAATTTACCATCCGTGCATATGACACCCTGATGAATTCTGGTATGAAGGTCGTGCCAAATCACTTGGGAATTTGCTGGATTCATTGTACGCTAGGATATGAAGTGACGTCGGACTCTACGTCGATGAAGGATATAAAGAATAGGAATGCAAAGGGCCGAGGCATTCTTACTGTGCTAATTGATTGGGAGCTCTGTCGTCATATTGCTTGGAGACTGCTGGTTTACAGAATGGAAGCGGATTCCTCTTCCGTGAGTGTGCCGGTTCCATCCTCAGTGGATAAAAAATTCAAGGAAGTAAAGCAGGAACTCGTTTCATTGCAATCCCAGTTGAATGCAATGGATTATGAAGGCAAACATCGTCTCGATCATGTCAGTAAGCATTTGGTCTTTCTCAGGAAGAAAATTAAAGGGAAGGTCAAGCGAATAGAGCACTCTCTCTCCAGGCAACTTGTCGAGCTAGAACTCAAGGTGGATAAGCTCGCCCTCAAATTCATCAAGCATGAAGAAAATCGTATGTCATCTAGTTTGGAAGGTTGATTTTTTATTTCTCATTTGGGTTCACCGTCCTGCTCGACTCTGGCTCCCCAAGTCCATGCAGGTTTCTGTTTCTGTTTATAAGTTTATTAGGCATTTAGCTATCTTCAAATTTCAGTTAAAAACTCTGATTAGGCTACAGACTGTTGGATTGCCGCTACCATAAGGGCGTTTTTGGGAGGTTTACGTCTTTGCCTCTTCCTCAAGAAAACTTTGCTAGTTTTTTGTTTATGTCGCTTCCTCAAGGGCAACAAATTAGGTAACTAGCTACTGCTTCAATGAAAGCATTTTGTAATCTGGTTATGTAGGTGGTTACTCCACCTCACTATATATAATATATCCACTTTTGTCTAAAAAAAGTATCCATAAAATAATTGCAAGGCTTTAATCATAAAGTAACTTTAATAATGCCATTAAAGGATATGTATATAAAAAGAATAAAATAAAATAGCATGATATAAAATGTTGATGGACCTTTGATAATGATATAAAATTTTGCATTCTATTTCTTTGTTAAATGAAATGAGCAAAAGAATCTCAAGGCCATTATTTAATAAGTAATCAATATATGTATAGACAAATAACTAGTCTTAATCCGTGAAAGACTTATTTAATAATGAAAATTCAAACATCTCAAGACTGTCGAAGCATTATACCAATCCAATCAAATCAAAAGAGGTAGTCATCTTAAATAAGCTCTAAAAGAAGACTATGAAATCACCTATCAAATCAAGTAAGATAAAAATCAAAAGCTAATTATTTACAAAATTCATATGAGGGATCCCTTGATTTTGCACAAAATCAAAGGGATTTGTTGGAGTGCCAACAAATGACGACATGCTGGGCGAACCAGTTATCTCTGTTCATCAAACATTTGAGTAATATATAGTCTAAGACTCACTCTAAGAGATCAGGTAATCGCGATCTAATACAAACTTGTGTTTAATGGTTTTCAGGTTTGCAAATACTTTCAAAAATTTCCCCTGCACTACTAATAAAAAAATTCGCGTATAGACAAACCAAATAAGAGAATCTCATCAAAACCAAATACTCAGAATAAAAGATAACCCAAAACTTCCAATATAAAGATATAATTGACTTATTCCTTTGAAAAATACAAGAAACATGTTCCATCTTATTATAAATAAATTTTGCTATTGTATTTAAGACTTTATAAAACAAGGAATCATTGTCTTAGCTAGGTAACCATAAGACAATGTCACTCACAAATATTATCAGAAACGAATCAGCATGGCTCATTACTGAGACCCCTTATCTTTTAATCATAAGACCAAAAGCCATTACCACGATTTGGTGACTGATTTTAGGTAACGTCATACTGATGATATCCATGATCCTGATCGAACCGGCTCATTACGGAGACCTTTCGTTCCTAATTTCATAAAATCAAAAAAAAAAAAATAAACAGAACCGATCCAAGTATTTCCCAGATTGTAAGTAGTTTAAAAATGACTGTTAGTTCGGATTGATAAAGATTCCCAAGTACCAAGTTTTGAAAATACAAATTATCAGTCATCTTCACTATAAAGATAACAGGCAGCAAAAGATCAATTCTGATAGTAAGTACAAACTTCTAAAAGTTTACAACAAATCCGTTTCAAATTCAAAAAAAAACTGATCAGTCTTAGCGGGAAAAAGACCATAAAAATGAATGAACATACTGAAATTCGAACCACAGATTTATTTATTTACACTAACCCCTTTAAATCAAACAAAACCAAACAAAAAAAATAAAAAAGGAAAACCAAACCCTATTTACATATATACAAAAAAAATCAAAATAAAAAATAATCAAGTGAAATCAAATTTCCAATGTAACCAACCATACAAACTCAAACCAATAAACACATGTACATCGCAAATCAACAATAAAAATGGCAAACAAAAGAAATCAAAATCAAAACTATCTAGATCTATCCCTAACAAGTGCAAGATAAGAAACTTATTATTTACAGGAAATCTCACACGAAATGATTTTTCTAACAAAACTTATATTGGATCATGATATGTACAATGGTCAATATTTACATGTTGAGATAAATCTACAGTAAAGGAATTATTGCCCCTTGATTTCTTAATATAATCATTCCTTCAGATATAAAATATGGATAAGATATAAGACCAAGACATCTGTATGGTGAAATTTGATCTTTTTTACAATCCATGTCTAAAATTTGATGTACAAAAGGCAGATCTGATATTTTTTCTGATCTCTTAAATGTATGATGTGCAATCCTTCTATCATGAATACTCTCTTGTAAACAAATACATCTCTTATAAATATCCTCAAATTGAGAAACAATTTCGATTAATTCATCATTAAGAGTACTTCTTATATCTTCAAAATTGTAAAGAAACGAACATTCAGGAAAAATTTGTTCTATATAAAATTCTTGTGAGCAAATTGGGTAATTAAAGAAATCTTCAAAATCAGAAGAAAAATTATCTCCTAAAAATTTCCCCTCACCATCTTCTAAACATTGTTTTATGGTGAGAAGGTTATCGTTATTCAGTTCATGTTCGTTTAAGACTTGAAATTTAGATTCAATACAAACTTGTGTTTTAGGAGTATGGGTTACTTCTGCTTGACATTCATAATTATTACCCAATGTCTCAATAGTATGCGAGTTTGTATAATCATCCAATAAGTTTTCATTACTCACATAATCATATGAAACAGAACTTTGGTTTGAAGTTGAATAATTAGATTGAGGAGAACTCCAAAATTGTTTTGATATTGAAATATTGTGATTAGATTTATCAATTAAATTTAGAGCTATCTCTCTCCTAGATTTTGAACTTTCAATATCATCTTCTAACTTGTAATTCGGATCAAAGGAAATTTTATGATCAAATTCAAAATTAGTTCCAACTCTAGTAAAAGATGAATCACAACATGAACTTGATTCCATTTCAAATTTAATATTATCCAGAGGAGGAAGATTAGATTGTAAATCAGTTTCAGATTTGCTCCAAAATTGATCAAAGTGATTAAATGATGTACATGAATTATGATCTACTTTCAGGATTTCAGACGTGGATTCAAAACCATGAGAATTTATCGTAAGGCACTCTTTATATTCAATCCCAGGCAGAGGAAAATGGTAATTAAGATTTTGCAATGAATTTACAGCTAAGTTATGATCTTCTTGTAAACCAATTGATGTTATACACATAGCTGCAATGTTTTCTTCATTATGCATAATTGATTTATTTTTATGATTATGCAAAGATATAACTTCATCATGTAAAATCTCAACTTGTTCATATAACCTAGAAACTTCAGATTTGTTATCTTCTTCACCTTTATCTTTATTATCATTATTATTGAAAAATAAAGAGGAAGAAAGATCATGAGAATACCTCTTAAAATCCTTCTCAAGAGATTGCGCGTGCTCACATGCCTGTTCAAAATCAATTATACCTTTTTGTGCAACAAACATAGCTATAGATTTAGGTAAGGAACACACATACCACTCATAAATAATGTCACTTGAAGGTTTATGATTGTCTTTGAGTCGATGATAAACCTGTCGAAAGCGTGTGTTGAATTCACTAATGGATTCACCTTCTTTGACCTGTATTCCATCCAACTCAAGATATATATCAATCGCATTATAATCATCATAATCACTTCGAAAAACTCTTTTAAAATCAAACCAACCATGAATAGTGTGAATGGGAAGAACAAAATACCAATCTGATACCTTTCCTTCAAAAGTGAAGGGGAAAATCCTGCATACAACATCTTCATATGTAATATCAAGCAAACGTAATACAGACTCATATTCTCTTATGTGTTCTAAAGTTGTGATATTCCCTTCACCATCAAACTTTGGCAAGAAAGCAACTACCTTTCTAGGGAGTTCATGTAATGGTCCATGCAAGTTTAATGTCGTGTTGGACTCCCATGCAGGGATATGGCAATGAGCCATACAAACTGACTCAAAATGATTAGCTTACCATCTAACCATCCCTATGATGCGTCTATGACAGCATAGAAGAATAAAAATATGATATACTGAAATATAAAGGCTTAAGGATAAATGATTAATGAAATAAACAAATAAAAGATAAGAAAACAAAAACCATTTGTTTTACCTCATGGCCCTCCTTCTAGCGCCATTTGTTGGTCGGGAGAGCTGTCCTATGCCAACTTATGGAAAGACAGCCCACACACTCGAATTACCGCAATCTTGTATATGTTTGGAGTGACTGTCTTTCATAGGATCAAGGCCCTGCTGCCTGTATAATATGCTCTCAAACAAGAGAGTCTCTCTAGATATAAATGGTAAGTCTTACTTAACCAAATGTTCTGACAAATCAAATAGATTCAACTTAATGACTAACTACTACTGAAAACTATCTTAAGCTAAGTACAGAAAAATAGTAGCTCCTAATTCTATCCTATAATGACCTAAATGCAATTTATCTATCTCAACTGAGAGCAATGAATTATTTGGTTTGACAACAAGTCTCAATATATAAGATGATCTGTAATTCTGCATTGTTAGAGAAGTCTACAATCAACAGAACCAAATCTAAATTAACTCATAATAAGATAATATCTCATTAAAATATAATTTAAATAGAAAATGAAGCCTGTAATCAAATAAATTTAACACATTCATGAAAAATGACGAATACAATCAGATATTAACATGAAGGTGAAACAAGGTCAGCTTACACAGTTAATACTTCATGTAACACAATTTCATAATCAACTGAAGAAAATCATGAAGAAATTCACCAACTTACAACATGACAACGAATCATTCATATTTCAAAACTGTGTAATCATTCGAGACCCATTAAAAAAAAATGATTTCACATACAAAATAACGATATATATATATATATATGAAAACTAAAATTTAACAAAAGAGAAACATCATTAGCACAGTATGAAATATCTGAAAGACTTAGCTAAGGTCGGCAATATTCTGTAGCATCCAGTAATCTTCAGAAACAGTTCTAAAAACACAAGCACAACAGAATATATTATAGTACTGTAAAATATCAGTTCTCCACAAGTCTTAGGAATCGAACAATCGTTGGCAGCAGCGTTTCTTGTTCTCTGGTTTACAAAAAAAACATTGAACATAGAAAGTTTTCAGAACTTTGAAGAATGAAAATTCTCTAGCTCTGATGAGCGCTACTCCCCTTGCACAGTCAAACTCCTTCTGCTTAAATAGATGAAAAAGATACAAACAACTCCTACAGCTGGATGTCTGGCGAATTTTCTAGAATCAATACAGCTCAAACAGGTCCGCATTTCTCACAAATCCTGCACTATTTTTGAAAACGACTTGTGTTTAGGGGTAACTTGGCCCATTTGTGAAGTGGGTTTTCAACGGTTTTTCCAAATTCGAAACAGTTTGTTCACAAATAGACACCAAAATTTTCCTCTCTCGTTGGGTGCGCAATCTGGTTCTTCCTGTAATCTTGACCATTTTATCCCACGATCTCTGGCTTCTTCTAGAAAACAACTTCATCACAACTCCCTCCATCCTTCCTATTGAACCCTGTCTGGTAATCTTCAATGATCTCAGCTTATTGAGTAATAATTTTTTGGATAATTCCTTATTTCTCGAGCTATCCTCGGTGATTTTTATTTAGTTCAATCTAGGCCATTTAATAAAAAATACTTGCCCAATTCAGTCGCACCAAACGTAAGCATAATAGTTTTATCAATCAATATTTTTTAACTAATTTGCAGAGATTCACTGGACACGTTGAGATGTAGTTTTTTTTTGCATTTATTTACATATCACTTGTAGGCCAGAAAAATAAACCAAATCAGTTGTGAATAATTCCAATGATAGCCAACTAGTTCATAATATCTCTTTGACTGTTTAAGTGGGGTGATATCTATAAATCATAAAAGAGATTTTATGAAATGATCTTATTTGGTCGTTGCAGCAAACAGATTTTAACATGACTTATCCTCCCAATTCATTTTAAGAAGATCGTGGCTCCATATGATGAGGTATCCATACACAATTTAAAATCATATCTAAATCCATTATAATATCCTTTTGAAAATATGAAATCGTATTACTTTTAAAGCCTTTTAATAAAGTATCCATAAAATAATTACAAGGTTTTAATCATAAAGTAACTTTAATAATGTCATTAAAGGATATGTATATAAAAAGAATAAAATAAAATAGCATGATATAAAATGTTGATGGACCTTTGATAATGATATAAAATTTTGCATTCTATTTCTTTGTTAAATGAAATGAGCAAAAGAATCTCAAGGCCATTGTTTAATAAGTAATCAATATATGTATAGACAAATAACTGGTCTTAATCCGTGAAAGACTTATTTAATAATGAAAATTCAAACATCTCAAGACTGTCGAAGCATTATACCAATCCAATCAAATCAAAAGAGGGAGTCATCTTAAATAAGCTCTAAAAGAAGACTATGAAATCACCTATCAAATCAAGTAAGATAAAAATCAAAAGCTAATTATTTACAAAATTCATATGAGGGATCCCTTGATTTCGCACAAAATCGAAGGGAGTTGTTGGAGTGCCAACAGACTCATGAATGCGGGGGAAACCTTCCAACGGGCCATGGACATATATTTTGCTGACGAAAAGGACAAGATATTGGTCATCTACTTGGATGACATCATTGTCTTTTCACAGTCTGATGAGGAACACGTTACACACCTGCTGAGAATGTTTAGAAAGTGCAGGAAATTCGGTATCTCTCTGAATCCAAAGAAGTAATTCTTTGTCATGAAGGAAGGGAAGCTGTCGGGGGACATAATTTCTCATAAAGGCATCAAAATAGACCCAAAGAGGGTTGAGGAAATTTTTAAAATTGAACTCCCTCAGAATAAGGTTGAGATTCAATACTTTCTAGGGAAGGTAAATTTACTGAGAAGGTTCTTTGTTGCCTTTGCTGAAATAGTAAGGTATATAACTAACATGTTGGGAAAGGACAAAGAGATCAAGTGGACGTCCGAAGCAAAAAAAATCCTTTGAAGATATAAAGAAGGCTATTTCTGAGGCCCCTGTACTGGAAAGCTCTGATTTCTCCAAATATTTCCTCATATTCTCTTTTGCTTAAGAGCACACAGTGGCAGGGTATTGCTGCAGAAGAATCATGAGGGACACGAGCAGCCCATTTCTTTCTGCAGCAAAACCCTGAGAGATGATGCTCCTCTAAAATACAACATCCTGGATAAGCCGGCTTACGCACTGGTGCAGGCTTTGAAATAATTCAGAGTGTACATCCTGCACTCTCACACTATTTCTCATGTACCCACCAACGCGGTAAAGATATTTTGATCCAACCAGACCCTGAGGGATGGAGAGGAAAATGGATAGCAGTCTTGCTTGAATATGACTTGAATATCAATCCCACAAATCTGGCTAAAGGCCAGGGACTATCCAAACTCATGGCACAATATAATTGTGACATGCTTAGCCTTAACATGATTGTTGAATTGTCAGCAGAGGAGAAAAATCCTAAGGAACCGCCAGACCCACAAGCAGCTGAGCATTTCTTGTCACCTCCATGGTACACAAACATCATATTTGTGTTACAGCATCTGCAAGCCCCACAGGGTATGGACAGAACAAGGACCAGATTTCTCGAGCAGAAATCATCAAGGTTTTGCATCTTAAATGGAAAATTGTATTGGAGAGAACTAGGAGGGGTTCTACTGAACTGTGTAAATGAGCAGGATGCAAAGAAGCTCATTGAAGAATTCCATGCAGGAGAATGTGGAGGTCATCATTATTGGAAGTCCACTATGAACAAGATCATGAGGGCAGGGTTTTATTGGCCCACTATCTTTTCTGATACCCACAAAGAGGTTGTTTCCTGCCATAAGTGTCAGATATTTGAAGGGAGGAGGAAGCTACTGCCATTGCCTCTGAAATCCATACATGTTGAGGCCCATTTCCAGCAATGAGGGTTGGATTTTATTGGAGAGATAAACCCATCTTCCTCAGGATAGCATAGGTGGATCCTCACCGCCACTGATTATTTCACCAAATGGATTGAATCCATCCCAACTAGACAGGCCACTGAGACAGTGATTATGTAGTTTCTAGAAGAGCACATTTTGTCAAGGTTTGGGGTTCCTAAAAATTTGATCACTGACAATGTTGTTGCATTCACGTCAAAGAAGATGGTGGAATTTTGCTTCAAGTATCACATACAGCTGGGGCATTCCACGGCCTACTATCCACAGGGAAATGGGTTGGCAGAATCTTCAAATAAGAGCCTGATGAGGATCATCAAAAAGCTACTTCAAGACAACAAGAAGGTTTGGCACACAAACTTGCATCATGCTTTGTGGGCTGACAAAATCAGTGTAAATAAATCCATTGTCACTTCACCATTCCAGCTGGTTTATGGCTTTGGGGTAATTTTTCGTAGTTCCCTGAGTTTGCTAGTCATGAGACTGTTGCAGGAAGAAGAAACTGAAACCCATCCAACTCAGAGGAGGATGTATCAATTGATTGAACTGTAACAGCAAAGGGAGCAATTGTTTGATAGAACTCAAACATTTCAGGAGAAAATGAAAGAGATCTTTGACAGGAGGACAAACCTTGATGATTTCCAGATGGGGGGTGTAGTTTTGCTATCGGATGCACCACATGAAGAGAAATAGAAACATGGTAAGTTTGATCACCTGTGGAAGGGCCCTTACAAGATTTCCACTTTTAGAGGAAAGAATGCCTACATACTGGAGGAGATGGAGGGTGGTCTGGTATCTGGAGCTCCTATAAATGGGAGGCTCCTCAAGCACTACTTTCTGTAAATTAAGTTCAATTCCCATGTCATTATATATACCATTTATTTTTAACGTTGCATGTGTGGATAGCTCTCTGACAGACTTAAAGCCTAAGGTGAAGTTAGTAAGGTCCCAAAGAGGAGCTGTCATTTGTTTTTCTTTTTTATGCAAATTTGAAGTTACATGCACTAGAACAAATTTTGAGGCTATAGGCCTTCAGGATAGGGCAGAGTGGTGCAGTTAGCTGGGGTTTTTTCAAGTACAGAAGGTCCAATGGAGCAGGCACTTAGTCTACGAGGTTCTTTGCTACCTCACAGGGAGGATAGTATCCCCGAGTTGGAGTTGTTGTTAGCACCTGTGCTAAAATTTAAGGATTTTTACATATGCACCCACGCTAATTCCCCTTCAAAAGGATAAGACAATGGAAATTATGGGTAAGGTCGAAAATTTCCCATGGCATATAACCTAAGTAAGTGCTGAGCAGGTTCTGAAGTCTTCCGTTCCTGGTCAAAAGTGAAGAAAACAGTAAAAAATCCATAGGCGCGACCTTGGAAATGAGCCTGGTATGAAAAATCCAATCAAGGATAAGTCTTGGCAAGAATGGACTGTGGAGATATGAGTTGCAAAGTGATTTGACGCTCTAAAAGAATCCTGCAGAAGAAATTTCAAAGATAAGAGGAGATCCACCTCCGATCCCAAATCAACAGTCAAGACGAAATCTGAAATAAATCAACGGTCCAGCAAAAAGGAGAAAGCGAAAAAGGCAAAGATTCAGTTGTGAAAGTTGGTAAACCCAAATTCTGCTTTCCGCATTCCAAGATCCGACGGTCAAGGATGGTGCCGGGATAAATCAACGGTCCAGGAAAAAGTGAGGAGTAAAAAGGCGGAAGCGAAAAAGGCAAAAATTCAATCATAAAAAGTTGAAATCTCACTTTCTGCTTTCCACCAGCTCATAACACGTCCCCACTTTGATCACAGATCAACGGTTCAAAACGCTTCCGCATTTTTAATCTTAGATCAATGGCTTGGAAAGGAGCAGAAAGGCAGGAGCGGAAATACAGAAATTTGGTTATGAAAAGTTGGAATCCCACTTTCCGCTTTCCGCCAACCTGTAAGACCAACGGTCCAGAAAGCTTCTGCACCTTTGATATTAGATCAACGGCTTGGAAGGGAGTGGAAAGCGAAAATATAAAAAATTTGGTTATGAACATTGACGATGACAAAAAGAGCAACATGCGCACGGGATAAGTAAATTTCCTGATATGCGAAATCTGGTAGGCCCAACAAACTTTGACACTGGATATCAAGGTGGATTTTAGATCCACGATCCAAAATGATTTCGCTGGGGCAAGATGCAAGGTCAGAAGAAATGTTATTATTGGCAGAAAGGGGTTAACATGCGGAAAAAATTAGCCGTCGGATGGGCACTAGGACGAAGATCTATGAGCAAAATCTATTCCATGGCCACAACTAACACGAGAAAATAAATTTCTCAAGCCAACGGAATTTGGTAGACCCCGCAGCTTTCAACAGCCTAGATCAACGACTGGCCAAGATCCACGGATGAAAAAAAATCCGCTAGTTCAAAGTGTTGTTGGTTTAATTTTCCATAACTCAGCGGAATTTTACAGAGTATGCAAGTCAATACACGTATAGGTGCATTTGAATGTTTTCCAAACAAATCCACGGTCCAGAATGATTTCACGGGGCGAAGGTGTGAGGAAGATAAGAATTATAAAACCGACAAAATGGAGTTAAAGGGTATAGGAAATGGATGGTGCATATTTCATCTGGGGAAGATCAAAGGTCTAAAAGAATTTCACTGGTTGAAGATGCATGGATGAATGAAACTATTGCAGGCCGCTCGAAGATCCTCTAAATAGTCATTTTCATCAAGCAGGCCTGAGTCCCATGTGTCAAATTTTCCCAAATTGATCCACCACGCACATTCCAGCGTGCTTTCCTGATTTGTTTGTGATTATGGTGAATCTTCCAAATTGGAATTTGTTTGAATTTTGTGTGTTCGGGTTTGATTTCCGTATCATAACTGATTTTTGGCTTTGTTTCAAGGTTGGTCTCGGGAGCTTTGTACTCTATAAATATAGCCTCAAAAGAGGAAAAAAGGGTTCAACATTTGTGTTGAATCCTCTGTGCTTGGTTTTGTAGCTCTACAAATTTTATTGGGAGAATTAATGCAAAGTATGCCCTGAATGCCTGAGATTCATCATAGTGTTCAATGTTCAGTCTGTGTTCCCATGTATGTTTCGTTTCCATGTTTGTGTAGTTCATGCTAATGCATTTCTAGTTGTATGTAAGGAATTTGTTCTTTGTTTAGTGCTCCCTGCATCAAATAACGTGTTTGTTATGTGCTTATGGTAAATGTCTTGGAATTCATCCTCTGTTAGATGCTCCATTTCAGTTACCAGCCTTTACTGTTGCTTCTGCTAAAGGTGTTTTAGGAGATTCATCCACAGATAGGTGCCTCTTGTCTCATTGGGCTTCTTCTCATTTCCCCCTACCATCTCTCAAATATATTTTGCTAAGTATTAACACTTATTTTTCCTCAGATTATGAAGGTTATCACTAGTCATTATGTTGTAATCCCTTGAATGCTTAAGGCTTTGACTCCATTTCCCAATGGTATTTAATATATGTCTCTCTTACACACTTTCAAATCCAAACAACTCTTCCCCTCAGAAATCTAGCCTTCTGAATCTTTGTTTAAAGCCAAATGTATATGTGAATGACCTTGTGACAAAGATAGAGCCCTCTCTGACTGTATAGGCTAGAATAGAGTCTAAAAATTGGCTTGAAATGGCTACCCCAATAATTCTCCTACGACAACCATAGGAAAATTATTGAGTGATAACAGATAATTCAAAAAGGGTGATGGAAACGTTATGTCTTGAAATCTTGTAAATGGGCATAATTAACCATTAAACCCAAAGCAGAAAGGGTGACCAATGTTGTATGATATCATTGTTCTATGTGTTTTATGTGGTCAACATTAAGAAAAGGTGTTGAAGATAATGTTCAGTGTAGCTACCTACACAACTCACCCGTCGACAGAATTATCTAGAAGAGCACTGATCGTTCATTGAAACATTAAGAAGCTAATGTATGTGTATAAATCCATATTTTCCTTAATAGAAATGGCAAGCAGTGGCCTGAATGGCATGATTGGTCTGTCAAGCTTGTTCTGATTTGTGTTGTGCTTTAATTCTTCACGAGTGTGATGTTCATGCGATCGCGTGGATGCCATCCTACTAAGGTTTGGTGTGTTGGCATTTTTTATTCTCCTGCGTGTCTAGCAGAGCTATGTGTTGATTACCTATGTGCCACTAATATGCATAGGCCAGTCTCAGTCTACTTGCCAGCTTAGTGCATATGCATCCGACAATGCCAGCTCTGACTTCTGCATTATGTTTTAGTCGATCCTCTGGCTATACCTCGACACGTATGACCTATAGTTTCTCTGCTCATAAATAAGCCTGCAATTAGTTAGTTTCTATTGCCAACATCCTTCTACCATCGTGATGTGGCGTTAGATTTTGGTATCTACATTTTTTAACCCTAATTTTTTTCCTGCTACCTCTGCAGTTTAGCGTCAATCGGCTTGCTCTCTCCTCGTTTTTCCTTTTCCATGGGATTGTTCTTCATCATGTTTAGGGTTTCTATATATATCTATGGGTGTAACGTTCCCTGGCGTTGTTTATTCCCCACTACATGCTTCTTTCACTTGACACTGCCATTCCTCATTGGATGGGTTCGTGTGGTTAAAATAGCTTCATATTTGCCCGTGTTTTTTGTTGCATTAGGGTCTCTCCCATTTTTGTTATATTTGTGGTATTATTACAAAAGGATTGAATCTCTAACTCCCCCCATTGTTACTTCATGTAGTAAATATGCCATGTATAGGTCC
>LPNX010985835.1:703339-713833 GCA_001517045.1 Pseudotsuga menziesii
TTTTATTTAAAATAAAAGCACTTACTAATCGGAATGATAGCTTTGTTTATTTTTAATTAAATAAAATCACTTACATTAATATGGGGCATTACATACACCCACCCTTCAGGAAACTTCGTCCCGAAGTTATGGTCAAAATAGTGATACTAGGTACATTTATAGGTTTAAAGCAATTCACAATTACTTAGTTAACCTATCAACTATTTAAATATTTCATACTAGCGTGCATGTGTGAGGTGTGCATGCATGGCCAATACATGCACAGGCTGCACATGTACTATAGAAAAAACCCCTAAATTCTAACTAATACAAATAATATTTCACGCAACATGACCCATATACAGATATAATATGATTTCTTGTGACATTTGGAGTTATTTAACAATTATGTTCTTATTAGTTAGTCAGTTAAGATTGGTACCTACCATCACTACTTCTAGTATCATAATTGTCTAACATTCAACCATAATAACTAAGATGTCCACCCATCCTAACCTACATCCACATCCTCCCTATCCTTCCTCTGCTAGTATAGAAGTGGATGTCGGCTTCACCGACCTGACCACATAAGAACCTGAGAGCGATAGCGTCGGCTGAACAACAGACCTAGCCTCTCCTAGCAGGCATCCGAACATCATCATCACAACAACATGGGGAGCGTGTCTCAGCACGGCCCTCCCACGACCTCGGGTACCCGACCGCCGTCATCACAACAACATGGGGAGCGTGTCTCAGCACGGCCCTCCCACGACCTCGGGTACCCGACCGCCGTCATCACAACAACATGGGGAGCGTGTCTCAGCACTTCCCTCCCATGACCTCGGGTATCATAAAAACATACGGTGGAACACATCCATCCCTCTCAACATCCTGGGTCTATATACCCTATCAAAACATACTTTGCTGCTATCCAGTTTATTGGTACATGTCATCGTATCATCATTTGGCAATAAGGATCTTCTTCAAGCTATGTATTGAGTCATACTTGCATCACATACTCGGCTATCACATAGTCCCTGTACCCTGCAGGTTAGCACTTCGCAAAACATGCATTCATAACAACATTAAATCAATAGTTGGTCCATTATCATTCACATTATTTCCTTTCATCATAAAATCACAAAATAAATCATATCATGGATGGGTACCCATGTACCTCATCATACATATCACATCATACCAAGAATTGCTATCAACTAAGTGTTTTAGTTATGAAATAAATGAATCTGATGACGACTACTGCATGATAATCGCATAAGCACAATATATTCATATAAATGATAATCCTCATAACATCGTAATCAAAGCATCTACATAGGCATGTTAATCATCGTAACATCATGATCAAAGTGTAGTATAAGCATGATAATATCATAATATCATAATTAGAGCATAATCCTACTAACATCATAACATCCGTAAATAATCACATATAACCTGCCAAAACATAGTTCATGAAGTATAGTTGAGTCGAAAGATAATAATTAAATACACTGTAATAAGTCTGAGTGATAAATATGCCGGAGTCAAAATATGGGTATTGCATACACCCACCCTTCAGAAAACTTCGTCCTGAAGTCATGGTCAAAATAGTGAGGGAAAATTTTGACGCATAGTCTCTGTTTCCTCCTAGGTAGCAGATCCTGGGCTATACTTGTCCCACTAGACCTTGACTTGGTCCACGTGTCGACTACGGAGCTGTCGAACTCTATGATCCAGTATACGTAATGGTTCGGCCATGAAGGTTCCCTCATCCGAGACCTACAAGTCCTTCCAATGAATTTTGTGAGAATCATCGGCTATGTAATGTCGCAATACTGAAACATGAAATACATTATGAGTCCTATACAAGTGGGGTGGCAGTGCAAGATGATAAGCTACCGTTCCGATTCTCTCCAGAATCTTGAATGACCCTATAAAGCGAGGTGACAACTTGGTCCCCTTTCCAAACCGAATGGTACTTTTATTTGGTCGGATGCGTATAAATACGTGATCCCCTACCTCATAACTTATATCGGTTCTGTGTGCATTAGCATAACTCTTTTGTCTATCCTGTGCTTCTTTAAGCCGCTTCCTGATCTGTACTACTTGCTCTTCCATCTCCTGAAGCAACTCAGGCCCGACTAAAACACGATCCTCCAACCTGTCCCAACTTAGTGGAGTCCTGCAAGGTCGCCCATACAATTCCTGGTATGGAGGCCATTAGAGGAATTTTGGGGTCTAAAATGGGCCTCCTAAGGAAAATAATAAAATAAGAGTTAAAATAATAAAATAATATTGATTAATTTTGGAGGAAGAAAGAAAAAAACTACTTTTTGTGTTCGTATTTTCGACATATCTCCCTGTGTTTTTACTCAAATTTCGATCGGGAGAGGTCATTGGATGCGGAATTTGATTGCCCATCCAAAGAGTACTCACACTGCATACTTTTGATGGACCCCACTACCCCAAAAATAAGAAATACCTGAAAAAAACGTGATGATGATGTCATCATCACATTTTTTTAGGTATTTCTTGTTTTTGGGGTAGTAGGGTCCGTCAAAAGTATGCAGTGTGGGTACTTGTTGGATGCGGAATCAAATTCCACATCCAACGAGCTCTCCCGATCGAAATTTGAGTAAAAACACAGGGAGATATGTCGAAAATACGAACACAAAAAGTAGTTTTTTTTAATGACAAATATGTCAATTCAACCATTATGGTTGACTTATTTTATTGAAATTCTATTGGTTCTTGAATTCCAACTCACAAAAACTTATTTTGGCACGTTTTCTTATAAGGCCCATTTTAGACCCCAAATTTCCTCTAATGATACCAACGGAGCTATGATGACTGTTGTTATAAGCAAACTCTACTAGAGGAAGATATTTCTCCCACTATGTCTGCTGATCCATAACATACATCCTAAGAATGTCCTCCATTACCTGATTCACCCTTTCTGTCTACCCATCTGTCTCGGGATGATAAGCTGAGCTCAAGTTCAGCTGGGTTCCTAATGCTGACTGCATGCTTGTCCAAAATCTGGAGGTAAACTTAGGGTCTCGGTCAGAAATTATCTTCTTTGGAACTCCATGAAGGCACACAATTTCATTTATGAATACCGTTGCTACATCTGTTACATCATAGGTGTCTCTCACTGGAATGAAGTGGGCACTTTTGGTCAGTTTTTCGACCACTACGAGTATAGCATTATGTCTCGAGGATGTGAGGGGAAATCCCAAAAAAAAGTCCATGGAAATTACTTCCCATTTAGTCTCAGGAATATCATGAGGCTGTAAGAGACCAGCTGGGTGTCGATGATCTTCCTTGACTTGCTAACATTCTAGGCATTTCGAAACAAAATCCACTACATCGCTCTTCATACTGGCCCAGAAGAAGAGTTTCTTCATGTCTGCATACATCTTCTTGATTCCAGGGTGTGCACAATAATGTGCCCTATGGGACTCTCTAAGGATTGTTTCCCTGAGACCACCTTCTTTAGGGATATACATCCTCCCTTGTTACCGCAGCAACCCATCTGCCTCAATATGGTACCCATAATACTTCGAATCACACTTCTTCCCACTCTAAATATCTGAAGTTACCTTTATGTACCAATTATCTCCCAAGAGTTGTTCGAGCACTTTCTCCTTCAAATCCACTCTCAAGGGTATTAAGGAGAAAATCCTCGGCCTTCGACTTAGAGCATCTGCCACCACATTCTCCTTTCCTTTGATATATGAGATACCAAAGTCATACTCACTCATGAAGTCACTCCATCGTCTGCCTAGCATTTAGATCCCTTTGTGTAAAAATATACTGCAAACTATGATGATTTGTTTTAAGTGTGAAACTTCTGCCAACCAGGTAGTGTCTCCATAATTTTAGTGCCAGCATAACTGCTGCCAATTCCAGATCATGGGTGGCATATTGCTCCTCATGAGGCTTCAACTTACGAGATGCATAAGCTATTAACCCACCTTCCTGCATCAGAACTGCTCCTAACCCTTACTTCGAGGCATCAGTACATACCATGAAGTATTTATCCATGTCTGGTACCTGTAAGATTGGTGCACTTGTCAGCAATCTCTTTAATTCAGCAAACACGACATCACATTCATTGGTCCATTCATATCTGATTCCCTTTCACTGTAAGGTGGTGATGGGTTTTGCAATCTTGGAGAATCCTTCCACAAATATTCGGTAGTACCCTGCTAGTGCCATGAAGCTACGCACCTCATGCGCATTCTTCGGGATTGGAAAATCCTCGACGGCCTTCACCTTTTCTGGGTCCACTGAGATCCCCTCTCCTGAGATGATATGCCCTAAGTAGTGAATCTCCTTTTGGAAGAAAGAACACTTTGACAATTTACCAAATAGTTTATGTTCCCTTAAGCAATTTAAGACCATCCGCAAGTGCTCCTCGTGCTCCTTCTCATTTTTAGAATATATAAGAATGTCATCTAAGAATACCTGAACAAAGTGGTCCAAGTAATTCCAAAAGACACTATTCATCAGGCTCATGAATACTGCTGGAGCATTTGTCAAACCAAATGGTACCACTACGAACTCATAATGCCCAAATCGAGTTCGAAAAGCAGTCTTAGGAATGTCATTTTCTTTAATCCTAAGCTGGTGATACCCCAACCGCAAATTGATCTTAGAGAACATTGATGCGCCTTTCATCTGATCAAGTAGGTCATCAATTCTTGGTATAGGATACCTGTTCTTCACTGTGGCTTTGTTCAAATCCCTATAATATATGCACAGTCACAAAGATCCATCCTTCTTCTTAACAAATATCATTGGCGCTCCCCATGGTGAGATGCTAGGTCTAATTAGTCCCAAGTCTAGCAACTCTTTTAACTAGATCTGCAACTCTTAAAGCTCAGGGGTTGTCATTCTATAAGGAGTCTTTGAGATTGGCTCCGCACCGGGTTTCAGTTCGATCGTGAAATCAAGCTCTTGCTATGGAGGTAGTTGTGGAAGTTCTTCTGGAAAGACATCCTTGAACTCAGATAATACTGGGTAAGAGTTCAAGGAAGGTCATTTACTATCGCTCACCATCTAAACTACAAACAACTGACATCCTTGTCTTAAACACCTTTTAGCTTTCACCGCGGAGATGAAACGAAGGGATATCTTCCTTTTTCGCCCCTGGATTTGGATTGCTTGACCCTCATCATCAAGGCACAAGAATTTCTTTGCATAACAATCGATGAAAGCTCTATGGTCTTCTAACCAATCCATGCCGATGATGAGGTCATAGGTGCCCAAATTAGTGACATAAGCATCCAACTTAGTGGTGCATACTCCTAAGTCCACTTGAAACCGCCTTACCTTAAGACCTACTGCTTGTTTAACCCCTGAAGCCATCTCGACTGGTTCAAAATCATCGTGCTCGCAGGCTGCCAACCCACATTTATCTAAAGCATATGGTGAAATAAAACTATCTGTTGCACCAAGGTCAAATAAAATTTTAAGTTTGACATTGTTTACTTTACCAGATGATTCTACCACGGTGGACTGATGTTCTACCTGGTGGTTGTGAACAGCTGCATGAATCCGATGAGTGTTATCAGAATTGCTCATGGATTCTTTTCATTCCTGCTGCTTGCTGCTGGCCTACCCTTTAGGACACTCCCGCTGAAAATGAGGATCTCCACATCCCCAACAATATACATTAGGTGGTGCTTGCATGATGCTGGGAGGAGTCCTTTGGGATGTGTTCCTTCCCTGAGATCCTCTGAAACTTCCCGATCCTCTATAGGAATTGCCCTGTGTTCATCCTCGGTTCCCATGGTTTGTTGATGAAGCCTGCGATACTGAGTTAACTGAAGTGTTACCCCTTGGGGTGAACCTATTACCATAAGGAGGAGGTCTGGATGGCCCCCCTATGAAATATGGTCATGGGGCCTTCCCTGTAACATACTGATTGGATCCTATCAACTTTCTTCCTCCCTTTGCATCGGACATATCCTCGGCATAGTGAGCATACTCAACTGCCATGGAAACTGAAGATGGCTTCCACATCCGTATTGCATCTCTGATCTTGTAATTGAGTCCATACACAAATTGCTCCACCTGCCAATCATCCGAGTCCAAGTAGGGAACATACTTTACTAGCTCAGTGAATCTAGCTTCATACCCTTACACCGTCATGTTTCCCTGTACCAAAGCATGAAAGGAACCCGCCTGTTGTTCCCTATAATAAGCTGGAAGATACTTCATGTTGAACCTCTCCTCGAATAATTCCCATGAAACAGACAAAGGAGTAAGGTGCAATTGTTTCTCAAGGTCTGACCACCAATTTAGGGCATCACCCTTTAGCTGGAATATGGCCATTCTAGCCTTGGAACTCGAAGTATACTCATTTAGTGCGAAGCACCTCTTCATACCCTCAAGCCATGCTTCAGCGTGCTTACCCGGTCGTCCTCCAGAGAACTCAGGAATTTTGATCTTTTGCAGCTCTCTAGAAATATCCTGAAGCGGTTCTTGCCTTGGGACCTGCTCCCTCTCAGAGTTTTCTCAGCTCACCTGCGTGTTTTCTACCTCTGCGATCCTCTCTGACTGCCTGTTTAGTGTGGCCATGATGTTTTCCAAGGATCTGAGTATCACCCCCATCTCAGGACTAGAGGTTACCCTTGGCGGTGACGGTGGTGGAATCTGTGGCGGCGGTGAGGGTGCTTGATCTGGGGTCGGTGGTGGCGGCGAGGGTGGTCGACCTCGACCCCGCCCTCTACCTCGACCTCGACCTCTGCGTGTTTGAACCATGATAATTCCTGGCATATTCAACAACATTATGCCATTATTATCTCAACCTAATAATTGCAGAGATAAAATTTTAGTTATGCAATGCTTATATTTATGCATAGCGACAAATTATCAATATTTGCATAAAAACTTGTATAGTCGTATTTATTAAACGATTTCGTCTTGGGTTTTAATATGTGTCTTAATGTTTAGCTCCTAATGCTAGTCTCAACAGTGTCTTGTTTTTCTTATTTCGCCTCCATCTCGCCTCTTCGACTATCATTCAAAGTTTGGGTAATGTCTTAAGTTTAATACCTTAATTTCTAATATCATAGACTAACTAATGTTACCATATCTAAATTAACATTCAACTCCTAACATTTAACATTTAATGTTGAATAAACTTTATTATTTTTATTTATTATTATTTTTTAAATATATATAAGAAAACATGGTTACGTTTTACGTCTCGCGCAAAATTGTCTCAAAATAAAAAGATGTTATAAATAGTTTATATATGAGATATCTTTTTGTCATTAAAATATTTTATACTGTCATTTTTATTTTATTTTATTTTCTTTACAATATTCTTACATCATGCCTAAGTTACAAAGTCTTTCATAAAATCTGATGTATGTAACAAAGACCTCTATAGTCAACATATAAATAACTGATTTGATTTGCAATTTAGGATAGTTGATAATAATAATGCTTATTTACTAATTTTCCACAAGGGTCTATGACTCACACAAATAAAAGGAATCAAATTAATATTCTAAATCAGTATATATTTTCATAATGTCATTTTCCAATAATACTTTTGTTCCCCATTTTCTTCATATGTAAATCTTTTGATAAATGACCCTTATTGGTAATAACATAAAACTATATGAAATGAAAGAGATTTTATAATTATATAAATATAAACGAGTGAGCCATTTTAATTAAGTAATTTAATCAACATAGAAGCATATAAAAATGAAAGAAGCTATATAATTATGCGATTATAAATTAAGCTTATTATTGTATCTTAGCTATTTATGATAAATAAATCGTCAAAACACCTTAAGACCAAGGATTGAGAGAAATTTAAATAACTAATAAAAAATAAAAATAAAACTAATATCGTATCATAAAACTAATACCATTATAATATCATATTTATATTACTTATTTATTTATTTATTTATTTTATTAAACGAAGTGAGAAATTTTTGTATTAAAGGGGCTGAAAAGTTTCCTCATTTACTCCTTAAAATATTATTAATGAGGCAGGGTGAGTATGAAATTTTTGTTTTACCTATTACACGTACCCAGCTACCAGTGCGCTAGCATTAAATTTATTTACCTCGAAATAATAAGGTGAAGCAGGCAGTCAGCGTAGCTCCTCCGTCCAGAAGCTTGCAGTCGGCGTGGCTCCTCCTCATCCGTGGTTTGCCTTCCCAATGGCATAAGGAGCCCACGGGAAGGGCTGGGCTGCATGCATGCCAGGTGGGCTGCATGCATGCCCTCCTCCCATAGTCCCAAGCAGGGTGCCTCCCAACAAAAGAAGGTCACTCCTTCCTCGTGCGCGAAGGCCATACTTTCCTGCTAAGGTTGCAGAGAACAATTTTCCCTTTGCCACTTGAGATCGCTGTGCATGATGTATCGACTGCACATGAGATCGCTATGCTTGACCCTAGATTGGAAAGACAGTTCCGAGGTTGAAATTTCATCTCAGGAAGAACCTGTAAGGACGCAGAGCAAGGCCGTTGCTTTACGCTTTAAGGCTGTCTTTTAGGGTTTCAAGGCATATATTGATGCTTTTGTGCTTTGGCCAAATCGCTTGCGGGGTTACAAAAGCTGATGCAATCATTCCGCACTTTTATTTCAGTGGCCATTTTGGCCATTGATTACAGAAAAGAGTAGATGTTGGTCACTGTACAGTTAAATATTGTTTTAAATTCCTAGTAATTTAAAGGGTGTAATAAAAAAAATTGAACTCCCTCCCACTGATCAGAAGGTGGCTTCTCCAAGTGCATGCCTTAATTGCTTTTCTGAAGGTCTGAAGGTCGCGTATTCAAGTGTGGCGCACTGGCAAGGTTCTTTGGCAAGCAAGGAGGAGGTCGCACACTTCTTTGGTGGGTTTTTTTTTTCTGTTTTCACATATATAACATATAATGCTATAATTAAGTCCACTATGATTTTTGGTAGTCCATGCACTGCAATCCTATCGTCATTCTCGTTGATGTGGCAATAAACTACTTATTTGTTTGTTGCATATGTGATACCTGCTGGAAATAGCTAAATTGATGGACTGCGTTGATTCCAATTGTTTTCCTATTATAAAAAAAATTAGTTTCCGTTATTTGTTGTACTGCGACATCTATTTTATTTGTGGTTTCGTCTGTACAGCAAGCCGGGTGACTTAGGTTAATTATTAACGATACTTATTCTTAGGAAAAACAACGAAGATGCCAATTTGTTGATGGTTTGGCTCTTTGTGGCCGATGGTTATTTGATTGCATGGGTTTGATTGATTGCATGGAAATTTTTAGCTTAAAGGAAGCAAAGAACATTAACAATGACATACAAAGTATTTTGTTTATTGGTGAAAAACAGAATAGTGTTAGGGTTGGCCGTTAATTACTTTTCGTGAATTAAACGGAATAGAATGAGAATCTATCATCAAGGTAAAATAGTCTAAAATGATGCTCCGTAATATTTCCAAGCCTTTGGTATTCATTAAACCTGACGAAGACAAATGACTCAAGGCTTTCTCTTGGCCTTTTGGGCGTTCCAACGGTAGACAGCACATGATGGATGAAATTGTTTTTGTAAGTATGCATAAATAACTGAAATAGGGGTAGACATTGATCAAGAAAGCAGAATCTATAGTTTCGATGAGATCTAGAATTTATTTCAGACCATCTACAAGCTGGGGTTCGAAGAAACCGGCAGAGGGAGGATAAGAATCATCGAGGATATCTAATTTGTGTGTTGTAGACACCTTGATATAGTCCTAAAAATTGGCTTCTTTGATGGCTGCCTGAATATTCTTCATGGTGGTTAAGGGAAAGGGGGCATTAGACAAATCATCTGGTAGAATCTCGTTTCCTACCGAAATGTATTTGATTAACGCTCCAGGAAAGTATACTGGAAGGCATCGATAACTGTTGAATCCGCGTCATACATCCTCATTTTTCCAATGCCATATTCTAGATACATGATTGATACTTCTTCTGGCGAAGGCAGATTATCACCCATTCTGCCGTAGCAACTCCAATGTTCTGGGCATCTAGTGCTAGTATTCAGAAAGGCTTTTTATTTTTATTTTTATTTTCAGATCGAGTGCTATTATCCTACGCCCTCTGCGATTTTAGCCGTCCATTAGGTTCCAAGGTTGTTTGCGAGGTAACTCTCACTAACTTTTACTAGCTGGGTTCGTAGACAAATACATAGATGATTTAAACTCCAGCTAATTGGTAGCCATGTTCAGACATAAAATTAATTGCCAAAGATGAAACCTTCTCATGCTTAAATTGCTATTCAGATTGTATGAAAATACAATTTAGTTAGGTTTTGACGATAAATTGGATGACGAAATGTGTTGTTTTAGGCTTATGAAAATTTTATACAGATAATTACATGGAGGGTATAGATGATAAACATAACCGGTTTGGGTTATGTTGAAACTTGAGATTGTGAAAATTGTTACATTGCTACGAAAATATGGTTAATTTAGAGTATTTTTATTTTAAATTGATCAATGTAGGTATGCTC
>LPNX010985835.1:714442-736178 GCA_001517045.1 Pseudotsuga menziesii
ACTAATATGAAATAATATAGAAGTAAAATAATAATTAATATTATTAACCAACAATTAATTAATTGTAGTCTCATGATTAATTGCTCGGAATGATAGCTTTGTTCAAAATAAAAGCACTTACTAATCGGAATGATAGCTTTGTTTATTTTTAATTAAATAAAATCACTTACATTAATATGGGGCATTACAATAATAAGATGATGATTACAATGAGCCTTGTGATGATATACTTATACGCATTGGCTCGTCACGAGGTGAAAGAGTATGTGCCCTTTGAATTTTCATTAAGTTAATTATATTATTATTATTCTACCTATTATTATGTTTATAACATTTCCACTGACTTAAGGGATGTTTTGTCATCAATTCATGGTAAATATGATTCTCTCGAACTAAACACTCTTGCATGGTGGCATCAAGTTTGTTTATTTTTAGCGTTGGTGAGGTACTTTTGTATTGTTTGAATCATATTTGAAGTCTTTTGACATGATTGTTTATTGTAGAACCTTGATTCTTCTTGGTAACACATTTTCCTTTTTTTTCATTGTTGTGTGTTTGTATGTTCTTCTTAGGCCTTTTTCATTAATTGCAATTTTTTTTTCTTGATAGTGGAACCTTCAACAGCGTATCATGTGTATTTTTTTTCCAATTAAAATCACAATTTGTTCTTCAAGGATGTTATAAGATTCCAATTGCATCTGCCATTTTTCACCTAGCACCATATCCATTTCATAGATTCGTAGAGCATATAAACTTGTTTGTAGATCCATTTCTTGAATTTGAACTGAGACTCTATGACATCTACCTACCCCTTCGACCTTTTGTCCATCAATAATNAACTATAGGATTTCTTTCTTAGTTTCTTGGAACATGGATATTATTAACCTTTGATTAATAATAATTGATAACATGATGATTACAATGAATTCATGATCATATACTTATAAACATTCACTCGTTAGGATTTAAAGGAGTATGTTCTCTAACATTTCATTAAGTTGTTGTTGTTATTATTATGTTTGAAGGAGTATGTACCCTAAACATCATATATGTTGTTATTATTATTATCAGTATTATTATAACATTTACCTAGAAGTATTTTGTTTTTTCCAAGGCACAATTTTACTTTGGCATTCTCATATTTTAACTTGTCATATTTTTCCAACTATCTGATATATCCCAAAACCAATGAATGGCATGCCCATACTACACAATGATGTAAGAAAGTCATCCAAAATGATATCTATGATATAGTTGGAATCATATTACTTTTGAATAACTTATAAATTTATCCATTGGTTGTTCAAAGTAAAAATTATCATTGATGTAGTATAGGAGGATGAAATGTGTTCATGCAATGTGTATATCTAGATGGCACAAGAAATATCCAAATCTAGTGTTGACAAGTGATTTATGGATTCTATATTGTGTTGACCTATTACGGATGGATCGATGAACATGAGAAACATGGCATTGACACGATATTTCACTTAGTATATCTACTACTAGATATCCCCTCATTATTAGAAGGCTAGTGATAATGAAGAAGAAATATGGTTTAATCTAGTATATTAAGTAAGAAAGTCACGTAAATTAAGGGTTTGGAGAGAGAAGAGAAGAGGGAAAACATGTAACTTATGATCCTTTAAGGATAACTGAAGCTTGAAATGGAAGACCAAGAGAACAAAATCTAACTCAAGAATCCTGCATGTAAGAGAAAAAAAATCTTCCCCACTCTAAAATAGAAAAAACATATATATCACTTTAAAAAATAAGCAGAAACCCTTATAGATACAGTTGATTGGTTTAATGAGAAAAAGAAAACCATTCTAGCAAACAACAATAAACTAATGTGAGAAAATATACATGGGATGTGAGAATATTCTATTACCATACCTTTTAGAGGTGAGATGGTTTAAATATATTTTCCGTGTGTTATTTCTTCCATTTCTTTCTCTAGTCCAAAGGTATTCAATGTAATGAATGGTTTGCTTCAATATCCATAGTTAAATTTAGCGAGTGGATATAAAGGTGCAAATTGGGAATTCTTTTGTATGAGAAGAAGAAGATCACAATGTCATAACCTCTCCAATATCCTCCCCAAAGGTGAAATTTAGATCCATTCCATCCAAATCTAAACCGGTGAGAACAATATAAGACTTATAACAGTGTGTGAATGAGCCTTTTTAAAGGATTCTGGTCCTTCCTAGTTTTATAGGGAGAATAGGTTCAAATAATAGAATAGTATCGATATATTTGTCATTTTGGTGCACCAACAATGGTCAAAGTGGAACAAAATGTTTCAAGGTGGATTTGAGCATAAGGTTTTTTGTTTTAGTCTAACTTAGTCCCATTCGGTTACAATTTTCTATTGTAGTTCATGTTTGAGTTTACCTCCATCTAGATATTTTGGGGAAGATGGAGGGATCCTTGGAGGTGAGCTACGCTAGTCTACCCCAACAATTTTTATTAGGGATTCCATCCATGAACATGGGGAAGCATCCCTTTGGTTTCTTTGCGAGGTTTTCCTTGGGAAAGAAAACAAATCTAGAGTGCTCCTTAATTAAATTTGACTAAATTAAGGGGGTGCATATGGGAATTATCCATTTTTTAGTTCCATTCATGCATATTTTGAAGGAAAATTTGTACCCATCAAGAAAATCAACGAAATTGATGATTTTATTGTTAAATTAACCTTGAGTTAATAAACCAATAATTAGGCTAACATTAATGGTTTATTGATGGGTGTATTTGGTTTTTGATGGGTTTAGCATTAGTGGTTTATGGTATGCATGGTATTTTACCATGATATTTAATATGATGAAGCATGTTTAAAGGATTGGAGAACTCCATTGTAAAATGCCTCATGCAACTTGTTCTTTGGTTTGGTTGGACAAATTGGAAAATATCTCTCTTTTTATCTCCCTAATTCATTGGCTTTGATGAAGATGCATTTATGTGAAACATTGGAAATTGGAAATCTCTCTCTCTCTCTCTCTCTCTCTCTCTCTCTCTCTCACACACACACACACACACACACACACACACACACATTGGCTCCAATGTCCTTCTGAATTTTGTTGACCTAGGGTTTGACAGAGAAACCCTAATTTTCCAACTTGTAAATATTGGAATTCTTATCCAAGGAAAAGGTGCACCTCCCTAAGGAGAGTTGAGAAAAGGTATTATTATTCTAAATCTATGGACATAACTACCAAAAATATGATGCCCTAGATTTCCTCAACAATAGATATGAGGTCAAAATCGAAAATTCTTAGATATGGAATATTCCTCCACAAGAAAGAACACCCTCTTTGGGAGAGTTGGTTTGAACTCATTTTCAATATGATATTTGGATGGAAGAGCTGAGAACATGAATCCCTAGTTTCTAACTTTTTTCAAATCGTTGCAGAATGAATTATTTTAGGATACCTCTGATACCATGTTATAATTTGTACTTGAATATTAGTTATATTAGATATTTAAACAAATATATTATATCACAATAATAAGAAATAGTATCTATGAAATAAAAACAAGAATGACATGAAAGAGACACAAAATTTTGTCCTCTAGGAAACCCTTAAACGGAAGAAAAGTGAGCAACTTATTCATTATATACTCATCAATAATTAAAATGTCAATCTAGTACAATGAAGAGCTCAAGATATTCCACAAAAATATCCCAATAATAGATAATATAAGAAACCTCAAGAATAAGATGCCTCAATGAAGCTACTCTTCTCTTTAGCAAACTTGTTCTTCTCTCTCTCTCTCTCTCTCTCTCTCTCTCTCTCTCTCTCTCTCTCTCTCAAAATTGCTTCAGTAAGTGATGTGATCTAAATTAGAAGTGTTCCCCTCTATTTATACTTGTCCCGTGAATGACTTTCTCCTTATGAGGTTGACTTCTCAATGGAAACATTAAATATTCATTTTTTACTATTTCTTTTGGATTCTTCTAAGATGACTTTATCGGAGGGGTTACATTCATTCCTTAAAGGTTATTTACATGATAAAATACAATATGAATATCTTCCCAAGGATGTACAAAATCAAATAATAATATCTTCTGAAGTTACATTCTTCAACACTTTATCGCATGCATATTCTTGATTGGGAACTTGTAATTTTCAATTGTCAAGAAAGTCGTTTACTAATTAGTAGTGATTTCCCATTCCTCTATGAATATTATAATACATTTTAACTCATAGACACATTTTGATTTATTGAATATCATGTTAGGTAGCAATGATTATCAACTCTCTCAAAAATTTATGTTAAATATTCTTTAATCACTACAAAATTATAAAACCAAAGCCTTTAGTCAAACAACAATTTGTACTCATCACTGGTTGTGATTTTATTTGATTTACCTTTTCGTGTTTCCTAATATTTTTCTAGATAGAAATGCATTGTTCTTGAATCAATCACATATATGAGCCTATCTTGGTAGAAATTTAATTTATTTGCATATTGTGTTCCAAACCTTGGTCATATTGCAATGTACATTACATACCAATTCCTTTGGAAATATTTAAGATGTTTTAGTATGTGAAATAGGTCATTTCATGCTTCTGAGTTGAAGGTATATTTCTATAATGTTGTAAGATACCCAAATAATAAGTATTGTATAATAACCCTATACATATTTTCCTTCTATCTAAAATATATATTGAGTGTTGTACTATTTTTATAGATGGCCATGTATGGTTGTCTTTGTCTTGATCTATTGATTTTTTTATACAGTTTGCACTTGTTTTTATGTAAGTTTCCCATTGTCATGATAGAAATGTGCATCCTATATGAAATTGTTGCGTTTCCTGTCCTTAATAAAATGGTGCATTTTCCAGAGATGTTGAAATAATTTGAATCTCTTATAGATATATAATAGAAAGCATGTAGAGGAAGGCATGTATTCCCATAAAAAATATAAATCCATGTGTTCAAATATTGAAAAAATATCTAGATAAATCATGATTCTAGTAGATATCCTAAGAAACATAAACAAAATTTAGGTTCTCAATTTTTTCCCACGAAAAACCATTTGTACATGTATGCAAGTTATTTAACTTGGATTGAAAAAAATGTCAAGGAAAGTGCACCTTAGATTGCAATTAATAAAATCCTCTCCTAAAGCTCAGTTAAAGTATGTTTAACTAATTAGAATGGAATTTAACCAGCCCTAAAGTGGCATGATATAATTCAAGAAAATTACTAGGATATTTATTTGATAGTACAATGGCCTATTTATGGTCCCTGCAAACATCAAAGTGGCAAAAAATGCTTAATGTACCAAATATCAGAGTTATTCAATGAAATTCAACCGAATCCATCAATTACACTAGGTGTGATTTTTTTATTATTTCAAGATCATGAAATGAGGTGGATATAGAGGTATTGAGATATTTATAAGTGTCACTCGTCTTTTATGACTAGCCGATTAGATGGTTGGTGCTAAGCCATTCTCGCTGTTAAATACAGACTAAATCAAGTCTAACATATGGTTGTTGCATGGTTTTCCATAGGACAAAGACTGTAAAGAATGATTTTGGCGATATGGAAGACTTGCAAGAGAATTCGTTATTATTTGCAACTTCTTGAATTATCCTCTCTTTCTCATCGGTATCTTAAAATTAGCAACAAAGAGCATAAAATTTACATTTTTGTGTCTCCGTGTAATTAAAAATTTAACATGGGTAGACATTTTTTTGATTCAATAGTTATGCCAATTATTCTAGTAGTTGAGAACCATAAGAAATATTCTTATAGACTGATATACTATATTCAATTCACACAATTTTTTATGCTACAAAGCACAAATAGGGACCCACCATGAATAAAAGTAAAAATAAAAATAAAAATACAAAGATTGAAAATTTAAAGGGAAACAAGTTGAAACCTTCAATCAAATTCACTCTCGACTTTAGTAATGAAAATAAAAATTTCATTTTCAGCATGTAGTTGGTTAGATTGATTCCCAGTCTTGTATAAGCAAATTGGACCAGGACAATCAATTGTTAATATGACACTTATAACAAAAATAATGCTTTCCATGAATACAAAGTTAGTGGTTGGATTGGATATTATGCAAGAAATATAGTATGATCAAGGAGACCAATTCCTCATATATATTTGATTGATTTCAAAGTAAATGAACTCAAATAGCATTCCTATCATTCTAACCGATATATTAAACGAATATTATAAGTGATAGTTTTATGAAAACAATTAATATAACTAACCGGGCTTCACATAGAACATGAGTGATAATTTTATTGAAAATAATAAATATAACCAATTGAGCTTTGATACACTACAAGTAATAGAGATGGTTACTCATATTGTAGTCAATAAACAAAATAGATTCCAACACGAACCCACTAACAATTCAAACAAGAATTTTGTCTTATTTTTCATAGTTACATATCAAATCAGAGAATAAAACCCTGTGTAATGAAAATTTATATGAGAAAAAAAATAACTGCCCGGTCTGGCAACATTTCTGGGTGCATAAAATCAAAATACAAAAAATGTTCAAAGAGAATGTATTTCTAAGAGATATAATGTTGAAATCTAATCATAATTATATTGTTTCTTGATAGACTTATATAAAAGAATAATATATATTTTTCAACATGCACCAAATAAAAAAATAAGGTAAATTCACTTCCATGTTGAGTTGGACGCCAATGTCCTTGATAAAAGTCTTGTAGGATTTACTTTTCTAGGTGCATAAACTCAGCATATGGCATGTGAAAAATAGTAAAATATAATGTAGGTTTGAGAGATATAATGTTGAAACCTAAGCATAATTTCATTTTCTCTTGATAGACCTCTTAAAAATTGACAATATATATTGATTTCAATGTAGGCCAAATGTCCTTGATAAAAGTGTAGTAAGATTTCCAAAAATTGGTCTGGGCATCAATACCATCTAGTCTCCAAAGTGAAAATTTATCATTTTTCTCCTTATTAAAGTACCATCCATCCCCATGTTCTCTAGCCTACATATTTCTAAATATATATGAAAACCTTAAATGAGCACACCAAACCCAAATCCTCCTACGCAAAAACCATAGAGTATCTTTAAATCTAAATGACAACACTAAAACAACAAAAAAATGTAAACATTTAATCCTAAATTCTTCCATCTAATAGCAAACAAGAAATAAAAAGGATTGCAACCATTTTCTAATCTCGGATTCTAACAATTGAAGAAAAAGTAAATTAGTCATTCAAATGGTTCCTGGCGAGGGTTTATAATTGAAAGGATACATGGCACAACTATTTTCAATGTAGGTTCTTGATATAAGGTAACTATTCCAGAAATGTTTCCCATGACTTGAATTGGGCTTCAACCCTTTCTCGGTGATGCCATTCGATTAGCAAATATCATAGAGAGATAAACCCTACTATACGAATTAATAATTCTTCAAGCTCACTAATGAACCAAGACATCATCAAGTAGTCTCATAAAATCAAGTATTTTTTACTTCATGGAAATTTTGTTGATCATTATAGCTCAGAAATGACCTTATGCATAGGCTAGGTGTCAAGCATGCCAAAGTTGTCCATTTACTCTTGTGGAGAACGAAACAGAGAGAACCAGTCACTCAGTAAAACTTCCCCAACACTCGGTAAAACTGCCCCAGTGAAGTCAACCCTATAGTGAAAAAATCAGGCAAAAAAGTGTATAGATAAATGGGACACTTAGCCTCCTTTGAACATAAAACAAAAGTTCACTCAAGCCAATGAGACAAGTGCAAGAGAGAGAGAGATAGAGAGAGTAGTCGAAGGAAGACTTATCTAAGGGTTATCTTATCTTATCTTTGCTTATTTGGTATTTTTCTATGAGATATATTTAGCTCTTCATTGTATTGACATTGTACTTTGTTGACGAATCTATATTGGAGAGGTTCCTTAGGGTTTTCTCCACCAAGAGGGTTTCCCAATATAAATATTTGTGTATATTGTGACTTTATTTCTTTCAGTGATCCTTATGCATGCATTTATTTTGATATGAAGTAAATTTGACTTAAATATTGAATAACATAACTGATTAAGTAGAAATTTCAACGTATCCATGGTTTTCCTCCTCATTTACTTTGATAGTAGAGACACCACTATTTTTTCAAAGTTATTTTAAGGTAGCTTCAGTAGCACTACCTTTTCCTACAATCAAATTATACGAAGAATCTAGAAAATAACATAATAATGTAATGAATTTATCTTATTCCTCCATTTTAATCCCAACATAGGTTATTGAATTATTGGGATATTGCATAAATTTAGATGATCCGTCATTTTGTCGTTGTCATCCATCTTGAGGTGATACATCTTCTTTTGAAGAAACTACTTGTTTACTAGGGACTTTGATTGATACAAACTCCCTAGATTATTCCATAGTTTCAAAAAACTATATTTTCCATATACATTCAACAATATTGAATCTGATAGGCAATGTTGAATTGTACTACCGGACTTCTTTTGTTGATCCAGTAGGTTGTGTACTTCTTTTGTTGATCCAGTAGGTTGTGTACACAGATACACAAAATTCCACTATTCTTGATCTACAAGAAGATATTCCATAGATCAAAGTTCTATCTGTATCAATTCTCAAACTACTTTCCAATCTTTTTCAACACATGAATCACTGTTGCAAAGCTCCCATGGACCTAGGTTTATCAAATACCCAAGATATATCAAACACGTTGTACCCTCAACAACAAAGGAATCCTTTAAAATCCAATAATAAATATTTGATACCACACACAAGTTTTAAACCTATGAAGTGGAATAATTCATGAAATTATTAAGCAAAATAGATATTACACAATGTCACACACACAATACACATAGATATATCATGGAACCCTGAACAAGAAAAACCAACAAAACTTAGAGCCACACCTCTATCTTTTTCATTTTGTTTCTTGACCATTCACAAAATAATATATAAGTATTCTACAACATCCAAAAACCCAATCTATTAACCCAAATTAGATTAATTCCCTATTACTTTAATCAAAAGTAAATTATATATTTTCAGGAAAAAACCCTAAAATAGCCCAAAATGTTTTCCTCCCCTTCATCTTGTAACGACTAGTGATAGCCTTTTTCCATTATCAAATTCATAGAGTAAAGGGGGAGGTTTCTACATGCCCTTCCCCCATCCTGCAACACCCCTTGAGCTAGCACCACGTGTAACACCCAACGCATATGACAAAGCGCTATATTGTTCTAATCGTAGATCCCCCATACAAAAAAAATAACACATGCCTAACAAAAAAAGGGTTTATTTTTTTCTCTAGCCATCAACTATTACATATTATGATTATGAGTGTGGAGGATATGTTGATAAAGTAGAGAGACATAGGTATATTGTAGAGAAATATAGAAGGCCATAGTGTCTCATAGATTCATAGTAAGCTTGGAATGTTTTGTAATATGCATAATATAAGAAGACAACATGCATGGTATTTCAATGAATGCTTGTTTGTTGTATAAATTTATATGTAAATGTTTGTGTTTCATTGTGTGTGTCTTTTCTATTCTAGTCAATTTCAATAATATGTTGTAGTATTTAAATACTTTGAATGGAGATTTCATCTATGTTAAAGTGTTTAAACACAAAACATTATCGCACAATAGAGTATAGGTTCATTGTTGTTATTGTAAGTTGAGATCCATTTTTGGAGCCAATAATCATAATATTCAAGGTCATTTATAGAATAGTTTACCCCCATTTCCCATAGGACCACCCCACCGGGCCATCGTCAACGGAAAAATATGATATCACATTCGTTCATTTTGGGGGCTTAAAAATGGTCAAAAAATAAAAAATTATACTGGGCATATATTTGGGGTCAATTTTTATTTTTTATTTTAATAAACAATATGCAATATATCGGGGGTTTATTTATCCAGACTAGGGCAGAAATTCTCGCAAAAAATAGAGACAGGAAGATTGTGAAACTATCAAACCTGAAGAGGGTTTTGTGTGTCTGTGGTTTCTTCTTTTGAGGATTTAGATTTTATGTAACTTGCTTCTTCATTATTGATTGGATTTGCCTTACGGATGCAATTCACTTTTGATATTTACTATTTTTTTTTCAGTTCAAAGAAATTTTGTGCATGTCTTCAATTTATCCATCCTCTCGACATTTCTTTCACGTATTCACAGTTAGGAATAAATTTCAATGAGCACACTTTAACCATCCACTCTACATCATATGGAGGACCATCTATGGCAGTTCGACCGACACCCTTGGTACCACCAAGTGCAACAACAGTAAGGAAAAGGGAAACAATACCTGCTCACTAAAAACAGAGGTGTGTAGACTGTGAAACTATCAAACTTGAAGAGGGTTATGTGTGTCTGTGGTTGCTTCTTTTGCGTATTTGGATTTTCTGCAACTTGCTTTTTCATTATTGATTGGATTTTCCTTAGGTATGCAATTTACTTTTGATATTTACTATTTGTTTTAGTTCAAATAAATTTTGTTCATGCCTTCAATTTCTCCATCCTCACGACATTTCTTTCATGTATTCACAATTAGGAATAAATTTCAATGAGCGCACTTAAACCATCCACTCTACATCAGCTGGTCGGCCATCTATGGTAGTTCACCCGGCACCCTTGCTATCACCAAGTGCAGCAACAGTAAGGCAAAGGGCAATGATACCTCCCTTGGATACTACTGCTGGTATACATCGGGAGAAAAGGTATAATTTTTTTCTAATTCTTTTGGTGTTTTATAATAGTGTTAATATTCAATGCATATCCTAAGAAGCACAGTAAATTGCTCAAATCATTTTATTGAGGAAATGCCTTTTTTGTCAAATGAATTGAACTGTCTTAATACTAGAATAAGAAGCGGTCTTAATATTTTTTTCACTAGAAACATTAGACATCAAATGGTTCTCAAAATGGCTTGTAGGCACTGCACTAACAACATCAGACCTCAAATGGTCCTCAAAATGGCTTGTAGGATTCTTTATCTTTAGTATGGACCTCATATTCTCGAATTTAGATGTTGATAATGAACTATGATTTTTAATCCCAACCTGAGCATCTTCCTGTCTTTCTTATTAGACAATATCAGGAATGTAGCAGGCTTTTTGTTATTCTCACCTACCCCATGTGTATTTTTCGAGTTTTATTGCCTATGTACTTCCCTCTTAATATCATGTTTCTTGGAAAAAGTCTCATAATGCATTTGATTATATGTATATTTTTTCATTTTCAACATTTCCTTGCTTCTTGGATTTTATCATTTTTTGTAAACTGTACTTTCTATGTAGAATCCTTTAATATTTCATCAATACATGATCTGGATTTCCCATCATCAATATCTGGCATAAATTCCTCTTCTTTGTACCTTTATCATCATACTCCTCACATATCTCTTTCACTACCTGAGTAAAGTTAGTTTAAACCTTTCCTCGACATTTGGCTAACAACTTATTTTTCAACTCAGAGGTGAATGCTTGAATGTCAGTAGGAGCATAGAAACCACTGCAAAAGAAGCAATAAAAAAATGAAATCAATAAACCAAAACCACAGGATTGGATTGTTGAGAATCCATTTTTTTAAGACTATCACTGTAATACTGTTTCATGTGGATGGTCACACAACTAATACAGGCTATCAGGGTTAGCCAAAAAATAACCATAACCCTTGATATCAGATTGTTAGATAATAAGAATAGAAACCCAACAATTAACTTAATATGCCTTTCCTGTTGAGGAAAAAATGTGCATCTTCTCTGCAACAACAGCTTGCATGGATTCCCTTGCAAAGGACATCACATCTATCAAGTCCTTCTTGGGTGTCTAGAGAGCATTCATGTAAGCACTTCGAACTTCTGTGTGGACATTGAACTTTTTTACTCTGAAGTCTATGCAGGCCTATAAATAAATATCAAGAAAATTTGTCACTTTGATGTTCATTTTGGATTTTGGACATGTGAACATCATCATAATCATCATCATCATAATCATTTGAGGATGTATGGCTCCTAAAATAATTTCCTTCTTAGATTCTGAAAAGGCACCATTTCTAAATACTTTCAAAATTCATAGTGAATAGTGGGAAAGATCGGAGCAACTGCTAATGGATGAATTTATAATTCTAACTGTCAATTCAATCTCTCTTCTAAATCTCAGTTCAAGCGTTGGTCACAGTTATACTTTTTTAATTTTACTGTCAAGTAAAAGCTAAACAGGTTTACCTTTACAAGCTCTTCAGGTAATCCTGAAGTTCCATGCAAGACGAGCACGACCCCCTTTTTTTATGCTAGAAAATGTAATTCTTGAACAAAAAAGCAAAAACACAATTCTATTATGTTATTAGAAATAATTCTTGGTTTCTATCTTGTACAAAGTCAATAAACAAGCTAGAATGATAAATTCAATATGAAAATTACAAGCATAATCAATATTGCTAATTTATGGATTCTTAAAAGTCAGTGTCAACTCCTGCTTCACATAAGATTAAAAAAGTTGTGATTTCTGTAATTGTTTAATTTCTGCATGGGTCAGGATTATAGACCAAAATCATGGTGATAAATACACCTTCCAATTTGAAACTCATGACTTTTGGATGACAAATCTATTCAACCTAGAGATGGATTCTTTTCAAGTTGATGCTCGTGGAACTTATTCCTGAGAAATTATGAGTTGAAACACTTGAAACACTTGAAACACTAATTGGTAATTTCATTATATCAATTTAGAACACTAAATCCATGGCTACTTAGAAAATATTGAGAAAACATTGGATTTATTAAAATCCCTTGAAGCCCGAGGGATTTTATAGTGGAAACCTAATGGGACAGCACAAGTAGCTGCAACTGCCACATGATCATGATTCATTCTCCAAGACTGGTTTACTGTTTTAGCATTTCCTAGCAATATGACATACAACTACGAGCTTTAAGAGACATGGTGTAATGTCCCCTCACGACCCGAAATCCGAAAATGCAAACCTAGTACAAGGCACCATACGTTGGTAACAAAATAAGAAACATGGTCAAAAGGTTTGGATTATAAGAGAGATCGTCGTTCTACCTCCTTAATATGAATATAGGAACTGATTAAGCAGGCCCATTTTACTTAAGGTAACAGTAAGTATCAGTACTTAAAGTACACCAAATTACTAGCGTGAGCTCCATCATAATCTTATCTTCATTAATAATGTTAGAATGAAAATAAGCACTATATTATATATATAGGTGCAATAGAAATTATCTAAGGGAATCTTATACTAAATTATGGAGTTTTTACTAAATATTTCATGTGAATAGTTTCTTAAACCAAATCACTCCAATTCGTTGGTATACTAAAAAAATTATAATGGAGACCCTATATATATACATATATAGTCAAATCAAGAGAATTTGGTTTTACTTATAGAAGGAAAGAAGTTTTGTTTTAATAGTGAATGATGTATTAAAAAGGAAAGAAGAAAAGGCTTATCTGGTGTAGGACTTTTATAAGACCTTTTTCTTATTAAGCCCTCACTTTGGAGATGTTAGAATTAGAAGAGAAATGATTGTAGCATAAAGACAAATGCTTACTAAGTATGCATAAGATATTAAAAAAAAAGGAATATATTAAACATAAAAGGAAATAATTTACTAATCCCACACGCACGTGGGGAGAAGGAAACGAGGGACCTACACATTATTAAAGGAGAGAAATTCAAAGGAAATGGGTGCCCTTCGAAGATCTATAATATTAAAGAGTTTATAATATTAGAAAGGAATCATGTAAATCCCAAAGATAAAGGACCGAAGTCCATTTTCAGGAAGGGGGTGTGATCTCCCAATGATCTATCAGTGTTTATTACTTTGATTTTGGTTGTTTTTTCTATTTCAATTCCAGATATGAATATGATTGGGATTTTAGCATTTTATTTTATTTTGTTGTTATAGATCATTCCATGTCTGAACAATGATCTAGGTTTCATCATTTTGTTTATGGGGTATTCAGTTTTTTTTTAAGACCGAGCTTTACTTAAACCTCTATTATCATGCCGCAAACTGATAAACGTTTATAGTCTGGATGTTCATTATGTTGTTTATTATGCCATGATCCTCATCGCCCTGAAGATTGCTCTAAAGCTAGCATTTATGCATGTCTGAACACTGTTTACTTTGGCCACGATATCGATCTAGGTATTGGATTTTATTTCTTTATAAATATCTGTTTTGGAGCCACGATTTCAGGAAGGATAGCGATCTGCATTTTTTTATTATTATTCTTTATAAAAATCTATGTTGGTGCCATCATATCCATATGGGTATAGGATTTTTATTTCTTTATAAATCTCTATTTTGGAGCCACGATTTCACTAAGGATAGTGATTTTCATTTTTTATTATCATTCTTTATAAAAATCTCTGTTGGTGCCAGGATATTGATCTGGGTATTGGATTTTTATTTCTTTATAAATCTCTGTTTTGGAGCCTGATTTCATGAAGGATAGCGATCTGAATTTTTTATTATTATTCTTTATAAAAATCTTTGTTGGTGCCATGATATTGATCTAGGTATTGGATTTTATTTCTTTATAAATCTCTGTTTTGGAGCCATGATTTCAGGAAGGATAACGATCTACATTTTTTTATTATTATTCTTTATAAAAATCTCTGTTGGTGCTATGATATCGATCTAGGTATTGGATTTTTAGTTCTTTATAAATGTTTGTTTTGGAGCCAAGATTACAGGAAGGATAGCAATCTACATTTTTTTTATTATTATTCTTTATAAAAATATCTGTTGGTGCCATGATATTGATATGGGTATTGGATTTTTATTTCTTTATAAATCTCAGTTTTGGAGCAACGATTTCAGGAAGGATAATGATCTTCATTTTTTATTATCATTCTTTATAAAAATCTATGTTGGTGCCATGATATCGATATGGGTATTGGATTCTTATTTCTTTATAAATATCTGTTTTGGAGCCCGATTTTAGGAAGGACAACGATCTACATTTTTTATTATTATTCTTATAAAAATCTTTGTTGGTGCCATGATATCGATTTGGGTATTGGATTTTATTTCTTTATAAATATCTGTTTTGGAGCCACAATTTCAGGAAGGATATCGATCTGCATTTTGATTATTATTTTTATAGAAATCTTTGTTGGTGCCACGATAGCGATCTGGGTATTGAATTTTGTTCTTTATAAATCTATGTTTGGAGCCACGATTTTAGGAAGGATATCGATCTGCATTTTTTGGTTGTTATTCTTTAAAGAAATCTATGTTTGTGACATGACATCGATCCAGAGGTTTTCTCAAATCTTTATTTTATGCCACGATTTCATTTTGTTTGGATCTGTTCTTTGTTTAAAACATTGCTCGTGGTGAATGCATTATAGTCTGGATGATTGTGTCCAAACGCTATTAGTATAATGTTGTTGAGGCCCAGAAATTCGCAGGAAACAACAGTAAGGGATTCTCCCCAGTCAATGTTCCCAACTAGCCCGTGACTATTTGGAATGGGGAATCCGTCCGGTTTGCAGTCCAGCTACCGTAGGTCAAAGTAACAAAAACAAGGGCTTTACCGGTTGCGGCCCGTTCCACCGTGTAATTTTGTATTTTTGACTTAAGTATGATATGCAAGTGCCTAATTAACAATGCAGGGTGATAAAGATGCAAGGAACAGTCACAATGTGATGCAAAGGTTCTTACCTCTTGTCTTAAGGCTCACAAGCATCCAAATCGCATACAACAGGAAAATAAACTAACTACCTAAACTATCCCTATGGAGCAGGATTATCATTCATTGGTGAGTACTATATTTTGTACATGCATAATGAAAAGTTACATATAGCTGACACTTCTTTCGAGACACATGAACAATTGCAGATTTTTGAACAACTAGTTAGCCAATTGTTTTATGAATAACATTCATTACTCACAGTGGAAACATCACAAAATATACTGAAAAAGCATTCAACAAGAACATAGGTTAAGGAAGTTAAACACTTTCACAGTTAATGAAACACAGCTGAAAATGAAATAGTTCCCCTTCAACATTGTTCATTTAATCACATTGATACATTCCACATTTCGCTTTCTCCAGCAGGCAAAATTTGTAGTTTCCGATTGTAAAACGAAATAGTTCCTCTTATAAGAAAATGGGTTACAAGTTCTTCCCAGGGAAAAAGTCCCGCTGTAAGTTCTACTTTCAAATATTTAAACTACCACTATAGACCGCTTGGGCTGCCCCCCAAAACCTGGCCTTCTAGCTCGCTAACGCTTCATATCCCTTTATCTTTTCTACGCATGCTCATGATTGGTTGAGTAAATTCCGAACCTTCCAGAGCTGGTCCTTTGTCACCATTCATTTTTTCTTTTCCTTCGTTTGTCCCTCTTATGATCCTGCTAGTTTCGGATCTACCTCTACCAAACAGTCTGTTTTCCTCCACGCCGTGGCAGTTTGATCAATCTTCCAAACCCAACTGCAATCAAACGACAAGCATCATTCATTGGGATGGCATTTTAAATGTTACCCTAAATCACCTGCAATAGTTAATCCACAAGAAAACGGCCAGGTGCACGACCTGCAGGCTTGACAAACCTAGCCAACGACGGTCAACAAGAAACTCTTTGGTGGCTGAAAAATACTGACGTCGAAAGGGTAGACCAATCCACAGGCAGGAAAACTTAAACTCGGCAATCGGAAGAAATTAACATCGGAGGCTAAACGGCTTTCCCAGCCGCAACGACGGAAAAGACAAGGGCTAAAGCCATCCAAAACGTGGGCTGGAAAAGCTTTAACCGGAATTCGGATGGATTTACACTTCAGAAGCTAAAGGACTTTGAGAGCCACAATGGTGGAAGGGACAAAATCTAGAGACATCTGAAACACGGGCGAAAAAAGCTCAATCAAAAATCGGATGGCTTTACATCGGAAGCCAAATGAATTTCCCAGCCACAATGGCGGAAAAGAAAACTCTACGGGTATGCGACAAAAAGTTCAACACGCATTGGCAATTGGAGCTCTTCATACTTCAGATGGCTAAACGATTTGGGAGCCGCAACGACGGACGGGAAAAGGCTATCAGCCACCGATTTAACATAGTCAGATGCCTGATCAAAAAATGACTTAAGTGTTTTGGACAACTTCTTGAAAACAACGAACAGAAACCTGCTATATCTCCGCAATGGCGATCCCCAATAAAGAACACTTGGTTCGATCAACAAGAGAAAACAAACTTAGAATCTGCGACTCACCATAAATTCCAAACGCAATCAAAAATTGAATCTTGGGTGAGAGTTAAGCTTTTACAATCATCTAAAATTAAAACACGACCAAAAACTCAAAGGATCCAATGATTAAAACAATGCAAAATCATGAGGAGGGGCCCAAATCTAAGAAATTTGGGAAGAAAAGTTGCAGCTGCAACAATTGGCGATTACCTGGTGAACCTAGATCTCTGGGCGGTCGTTCTTTGAGTAATAGACTGTTTAAAAATAAATGCATCTATTGAATTCTTCCAGCTATCTGGATTTCTCAAATTCTAGAAGTGTGTACCTTTAATCATCAATGATAGTCCCATTTGGGAGAGTGGAAACCAAGATTTTCAAGTCCAGATAACTTTGTTGAGGCCAAAGGATGAGTTTCAATATTACTTTTGTTTTCAGGTAGCCAATAGCTTCAACACCACAGGATTGTAGTATATGGTAAACAGAAATATTCGTTTGTTCCTAATTCCCATGCCACTTTAGTACTTTTGTGCTTATGGACTTTTGTCTTTTTTCATATGAGTCCTCCTGCATGCCTTTCTTATTGAATTTTAATTCAGGATCCTCTATCCCATAGTGTCCTTTTGTGTGAGTGGTGTACTTCAAGTTTTAGCTCACGAATGGAGGGGATATTTCGGCAATTTAGTACTTATGATTCAGCATCTGCTTTGATTTATGATGCTTTCATAGGAGTTCTTGACTCTTTATTTTCCTTTTGGAATTCGTTTCTTGGCATGGGATCATTTATATTTAATATAATGTTCACCTTGCTCCTTTCCATGGGTCCTCTGCTGTCGCTCCTTAGAACATTTTAAGTGTGACGTGGATGGAGCCTCAACATAGTATTCCAGACTCTTTGGATCCGGTTTATTTCACAGGGGTTAAGCAGGACTTCAATGCACATAGAGCTTATCCGAGAAAAATGCTAAACTGGAAGAAGTTCTTTTAGCAATGCGCAGTCTGAGACCAAATTTTTTTTATCATTCCCATATATATTGATGTTCTCCATGCAACCGTGGGTTCATTGCCTTTATTGAAACCAAGAAAATCAAAGTAAAGGAAACCAAAAAAACATGACTCAAAAGACATCCAAATAGATTATTCATATACAAGACAGAAGAACTCAAAGAAACTCAGGAAAAATAAGGCTTGAGAACCAAACCATTCACTGGTAAGTTCTCTTCCCATCCCTGTAGATCCTGCAACTTATAAGTAGAAGGGCCAAGCTTTGCTACAATATGAAAAGGGCCTACCCACAACTGCTGGAATTTAGTGTGCTTTCCTTTCTCATCATGGGGGTGATCCCATTTAAGGACTAAGTCTCCTACTTCAAAGTCTTTTGTTCCATCTTTATGTTTGTCGAACCATCTCTTTACTAACTCTTGTTGTTGCTTAAAGCGTTATCTAGCTTTAGATCTAGCCTCTTATGCTTTCAGGAGATTATATATTCTTATTTGCAAAACTTCATCATCCGACCCTCTAGACTCTTGAGCTAGTATGGAAGATGGTAGCATTATATTGGGAGGAAGGATGGATTCTTTACCATAGACAAGGGTATATGGAGACACTCCAATCGCAGACTTGGGAGTGACTCTATCGGCCCAAAGGGCATTTGGTAATGCTGAGTGCCAACTCCTCTGGTTTTCTATCATAGTATTCTTTAAAATTCTAATTATATTTTTGTTAGAGGATTCAGCCAGGCCATTTCCTTGTGGATAGTAATTAGCAGAATAGTGAAATTTTATCCCTTTATCATGAGCAAAAGTAGTCAATTTAATTGATGAAAAGTACTTAGCATTATCAAAGACTAATGAAACTGGAACTCCAAACCTGGTCATGATATGATCTTGCAGGAAGATGATGAATTCGTCTCCATTTATCTTATGCAGCGGGATAGCTTCTACCCAGCGAGTGAAATAATCAGTAGCGGTCAAAATGTACTTGTGCTGCAAAGAGGAATTTGGTTTTATTTCTCCAATAATATCCATCCCCCATTGCTTGAATGGTTCCGTGATCATCATAGGATTTAGGGGTGCCGCTGCTTTAGGTTGTCTCCCACTACACCTTTGGAAAATATCACACTTTCTGACATCTGCGTGTGCATCTTTGAAGAGCGTAGGCCAATAGTAACCGGATCTGAGTATTTTGTGGGCCATAGTATCTCCTGAATAATGTCCCCTAGCAGGACCGTCATGAAACTCTGACATTACTTTCTTCACATCTTCCTTTTCTAAGCATCTGAGAAGAACCCCGTCATAATTCTTTCTGAATAATACTCCTTCAACAAGTGTTATAGTGGATTTCACCACTCTAGGTGAATCACACATTGTATGGCCTTCCCCTATCCCGCTGCAGACTCATTAGACCCCATGGAGCATATTTTATCCTTTGACGTTTCCTTGATCATCCCTAAAAACTATATAAAAAGTGATATACATGGATTTTACCCCAATAACCGCGTACATACGTGGATATGACCCCTATAGTCGCGTACATCGGGATGTGTGCATAATCCAAATCCTTTTGGATTTTTCCTTGACATGGATCTGACTCATTTGACTCCTGGCCTTCCATATGCCTTGAGATCGCTCGTATTCGACCCTTCATTATCCCTTGTGAAGCTATATAAGGAACCCCTTGGTACATTGAAAGTGGGGGAGATATAAGAGAGAATTGAGAGTAACGAAACTATAGTCCATTGTTGCCAGAACTTATGCTTGAGTCTGCATCCCTTTGTCCCTTGGAGCACTGTTGTGTTCTTCCCAAGCTTGCCTTTTGCTAGTGAACTTGCTATCTGAGTGATGGAGGATTGAGGTGGTGGAGGCCCAAGTGGGGGATTCAGTTTCTACGGTTCGCAAACGTGCCGTCAGAGGTTGTCACTTGTAATCTCTGATTTATATTAATAGAAATATCTTTTCCTGTCCAGTAATGTGTATTTGAATGAATATTGTATCCATTGGAATATGTCAAATGCTTTTACATTATTGATTATATATGCTAGAATAGATCTAACAACATGATATATAGTATGCTTGTATTGTTTACTTATTGTTGAGGAAGTATTATATCAATTCAATATGAGGATTGGAAAGCTCAACGGGGATCTACTTCAACCGTCTGGAATAAGGTACGAGGTTCGATCCTTTAGTGTTAGACATTTTATTTCTATTGCATATTGGGAAAGATTGATTTCTGGAGTCTGGCTGTCTGTTGTGGTACCCCAAGCCATAGGAATTTCTCTTCGTAATAGAATTGGCGACTCTGCTGGGGATGGTCCTTGTTTTTCTTTGTGGTAGGGGGCACAATGGGCTTGATATTATTGACTTGCTCTTGGTTTCTCTCTATTTCTGTGTTGCATGTTATAGTATGTTTGTCCATTGACACTCCCCTTTATTGGTTTGGTATTGACCTGCTTTTTACCACTGCCTTCTCTGTATACGTGGGTTTTTGGACAAAATTCACGTACATACATGGATTTTTGGCCAAAATTCATGTACATACGCAGCTGTTCTTTATACAGATGCGTACATCCTCCCTTTTGGTGAGTCTGATGTTGTGGGAAGTTGTTGGGTGGGTTGTGAGTGTGGTTGGGTCTTCCTTGGGTCTGAAGTTGTCTATTGGATGCTTATTTTGTGACCAGAAACCGTTCATGCCTATCTTAGGTATAACGTCTATACTGGCATATAGGTTAGGCTCACCACCGTTTGTATTTTGCATGACCTTATGACCATGTCACTATATCCTTAGGTACGAACCCACTCTATTATGTCACAGAACCTTCTTGTTGCTCTATAAGTGGCATGCTATGAGTGGTAGAGCCTCACCTTACATGGGTACCCTAGTTAACGCCTTATTTCCATTTGGTGCCCATGCCGATGTTTCTCCCTTTAGGGTGTGGGAGTCCGTTGTATAGTATTGCCATGACATTTAGCAAGAGCCTCATACTCCTCTTGATCTTATGCTGGCCATGATCCCCTGGACTCCCTTGTATCAAGTTTTGGAAGCATTATCATGAGATTTGCCTGCCTTAATGAGCTTTATGATGGCTCCCCTGACATTGCATTTCAGCCATATAGCCTGAGCTTGTCTCATGTCTAGACATGCAGAGCCTTTCTTTATATCCTTCGCAGCTTGATTCCTTTTTTACCGGGAGGGGATTTTCCCCCTAGTGTCGATATCCTACACATGTATCCTTACATTGAGCATAGGTATGTTCCACTGCTTGGAACTAGTTTGTTTTCCCTAATGACACTCATCTCCTCCTAGTTTGTAACTATAAAGCTAGTTTATTCTGTTTTCAAGATTTTCAAATAACTGAAAAATCCCAAAAAAAAATCAAAAAACCAAAAAGCCGGACAAGAAAAGATATTATATTTGGCAGCTGTCGAGTCGTGTCGCCTTCGAACAGAGCACTATATATCACATCCATTGGTTGGGTTATAGTTTGACTTTAGGAGCTGTACTCGTTTATC
>LPNX010985835.1:736387-762384 GCA_001517045.1 Pseudotsuga menziesii
CTTCCAGATTGGTGGCATCCATTATATGCTATTTCCTTGATCGTGCTAGTGTTCATGAGATTTCAGCTCTCGTGACTTGTTCCAGTATATGTCAGACATTTCCAGCCACTATGGATATCTTGATCTATTATATATCTTCAGCCTTTGTGGAGACCATGGTCCTTTGTATATCCTCATCATGGAGATTCTGATCTATGTATATTATACGTGGCGATGTTCACATATGTGTTATCATGTTTCATGCCTATTCATGGCCATTGTACTCTTATGTATTCGGGACTGCTATATGTATTTGCAGTTATATGCAGAGTTGTATTATTGTACTATGTTGATTGGGTGGCTAGTCTTCCATTTGGGTACCTTCATCACTCCACTTCTGAGATGGAATTATAATGTATTTCGGCCATCGTATAACCCTTCTGATCTCATACATTAGGGGGCATCTGTTATAGCGGATTTCACCACTCTAGGTGAATCACACATTGTATGGCCTTCCCCTATCCTGCTGCAGACTCATTAGACCCCATGGACCATATTTTATCCTTTGATGTTTCCTTGATCATCCCTAAAAACTATATAAAAAGTGATATACGCATCTTTTACCCCGATAACCGCATACATATGCGGATATGACCCCTATAGTCGCGTACATCGGGATGTGTACATAATCCAAATCCTTTTGGAGTTTTCCTTGACATGGATCCGAATCATTTGACTCCTGGCCTTCCATATGCCTTGAGATCACTCGGATTCGACCCTTCATTATACCTTGTGAAGCTATATCAGGAACCCCTTGGTACATTGAAAGGGGGGGAGATATAAGAGAGAATTGAGAGTAACGAAACTATAGTCTATTGTTGCCAGAACTTATGCTTGAGTCTGTATCCCTTTGTCCCTTGGAGCACTGTTGTGTTCTTCCCAAGATTTCCTTTTGCTAGTGAGCTTTCTATCTGAGTGATGGAGGATTGAGGTGGTGGAGGCCCAAGTGGGGGATTCAGTTTCTCTGGTTCACAGACGTGCCGTCAGAGGTTGTCACTTGTAATCTCTGATTTATATTAATAGAAATATATTTTGATGTCCAGTAATGTGTATTTGAATGAGTATTGTATCCATTGGAATATGTCAAATTCTTTTACATTATTGATTATATATGCTACAATAGATCTAACACCATGACATATAGTATTCTTGTATTGTTTACTTATTGTTGAGGAAGTATTAGATCAGTTCAAGCTGAAGATTGGAAAGCTCAACGGGGATCTACTTCAACCGTCCGGAATAAGGTACGAGGTTCGATCCTTTAGATTAGACATTTTATTTCTATTGCATATTGGGAAAGATTGATTTATGGAGTCTAGCTGTCTATTGTGGTACCCCGAGCCATAGGAATTTCTCTCCGTAACAACAAGTTGATAGGAGGATGATTTAAGACGCAACGCTCTTCTTTGCTTGGAACTCCAATGTTCTGGCAACAGCCCTTCCTGCAAGTAATGCACAAGGTCTCTATACCAAGACTCGGGAGCTGTAAACAAAGGACATACATCCATTAAATGTAATTCAGCTTCATCTTCCTAGGCGTGTTTTTCATTTTTTTCCATTTTCAGTAATCTGTTTGCACAACCCTTGTCCTTTAACTATAGATGCTAGCTTGAATTTAAGGTCGTACTGTTGAAGAGTTGTTACCCAGTTGCCTCTTCTTTCTCCCAACTCCTTCTGTATAAGAAGAGACCTTAAAGCTAGGTAGGGGACGATCACCTTGGTTCTATTTTTTAAAATATAAGGCCTGAATTGTTTTGCTGCTTTGAATACAGCGTAAGCTTGTCTATCAACAGCTGGGTAGTTCAATTCGGCCCCCTGTAGACTAGTAATCATAAAGGATATTGGGAATTCATCCCCCCCATCTTCCTTTTGGGTGAGCACTGTTGCTAGTGAATCATCGGATGCAAAGGTATACAAGATAAAATCTTTGTCGAAATTTGGGCTTTTCAGGGATGGTGCGTGTGTGACAGCAGTTTTGATTTTGCTGAATGCACTCTTCTTGATTTTAGTCCACTTGAATAGTGCATTTTTCTTTACCATCTGCTGTAGTGGTTTGACAATCTGAGCAAAATCAGGCACAAATCTTCACACGAAGTTTATCGTTCCCATAAATGATTGCATCCCCCTTTTATTATGGGGCAAGGGGATTTGTTCAATAGCCTTAATTCTTTCTGGATCTATAGAGATTCCTTTCTTTGAAACTATGTGACCCAGCAACTTGCCCTTTGTAACAGTAAACAAACACTTCTTAGGATTGAGTGAGATGCCATATTTTCGACAACGTTTGAAAACTTTCCTTAAGTGAAACGAGTGCTCTTCTCTTATCTTTAAGAATATTGTAATATTGTCAAGGTATACTACATCACTTCGGCCAATCAGCCCATGGAAAGCTATATCCATAGCCCTCTGAAACATTGCTCCAACATTTATAAGCCCAAAGGGAGTCCTTCTGTAGGAAAAGGTTCCCCATTTGGTCCTGAATGTGGTCTTCAATCTATATTCTTCGGCTACTAATACTTGATTGTAGCCAGAGAAACTGTCTAATAATGAAAACAGTTCAGAACCTGAAACCATTTGTAGCAGCTACTCCATAGGTGGAACATGATAGTTATCTTTGTCTAATGCATGGTTTAGGTTCCTGAAATCCACGCAGAGCCTAATTTCTCCAGGATTTTTCCTTACTAGTACCCGATTTGATACCCACTCGGAGTGTCTGACTTTGAAAATGATTCTAGCATCCAATAATTTCTTCACTTCACTCTGAATCAGCGGTTCCAATTTTGGATGCATTTTTCTTAACGGTTGCTGATATGGCTTGACGCCTACTTTAATGGGGATGGCATGCTTGATGATGCTAGTGTCGTATGTTTTCAAATCTTCGTACATCCATGCGAAAACATCTTTATATTGTTTAAATAGACTGATGAATTTGTCTCTTTCTGCTGGTGAACAACACTGGCTGAGATTCACAAATTTGGGATGCGTCTTAGTCCCTAAATTTATCAGCTCAAACCATAGAGATGAGCTGTGGGTCTTCACATTGGTTGGTCTTCTAAACTTTTCATTTAAATCGAACATTCTTTCCAATGTTATGACTCCTTTAGGGATGAAATTGCCATATTTAATTTTGTCCTGATGTTCCTCATCATCTATAATGGCTCCTTTAAAGACCTCATCATTTGTCAAGAACTCTATTATTTTCTGATCATCATCGAACACTCGCAAGTTGGTGATCATATCTGGTACTAAGGGCCTGAAAAGTAGTTTGACAGAACATCGATTATTAGTGGGTACGAGCCTAGCGGCTGATGTGGCCAACAGGTGAGTTGCTGTGTTTTTAATTCTCTGAATTGAAATAATGTTAAATGCATTAAAACATTTAAGCAGGTCCCATACCTCATTTTGGTAAGCTCTCAAGTAAGGTGAAACACAATGTATTTGATTTCGGATTTGTTTCACAATAATTTCACAATCCTCAAAAACTTTTAGGTTACTTACCTTTAATTCAATCGCTTTCTTAAGTCCCTGCACCAGTGCTTCGCATTCAGTTGTATTATTAGTACACTCAAACTCTAATCTACATGAAAGGAAATGTTTATTCTTCTGGGGGTCAATCAGGACACAGCCAGCCCCTGACCCCTCTAATGTCTTAGAGCCATCAAAAAACAAAGTCAAAAAATCACTAACTACAGAAGGTGAATCTTTTCCTACTGCTAAGCTTACTATATTACAGTCAATCTCATCAGCCTGTGCGAATCGAAGGAGATTAGGCTGGGTGTCAGATGTGCTGCTGGCTTCTTCCGCTTGGTAATTCCCTCGTTCCAACTCAAGAAAATAGTTTTCCAATACAGAATCCACTGGTACATTCTTCTCCTCCAGTTGAGTAACATTGTACTTCATGTGAGTTTCTCTTAGAATCTTAATCTGGTTCAGACTCCCTTTGTATGGCAACCAAAGATGGGACCAATCTGAGGTGAAATATCCATTTAATTTGGCCGACCAATCTCTACTCAGGACAAGACCGTAAGCTTCTGGTATATCAGCCACCACGATGTTAATAAGTTGGCATACTTTGTCATTAGATGCCATATGGACTAGGACATCTTCCATCTCACCAATTACCTTTACATCCATTCTGTCCAATTGAACCACCCTCCACGTGGATGGCTTAGGCTGCCCATTGATCTTTTTACAGAATGATATGGGAATAACATTAACCGATGCCCCTGAGTCTACCAAGCAATTATGTACGTTATGATTAAAAATTTCAAATGTGAGGAGGAAAGGTGGATGTTTGCTTTTAGACTTACCTCCAACGCTGGTTTCCCCAATTTCTTCTTCTTCCTGAGGCTGATTATCCGTGGGCAGCTTCTCATCCGATGCTTTAAGTGCTTTCAACAGTCTTTCTTTTTGCTGCAGCACTTTACACATTTCTAACAGTGGAACATTCGCTTTTAACTTCTTTAAATCTTCCATGATGTCATAATCCATCGGCTGCTCAATGGGATGAGGTTTATCAGCATTCATCTTTCCTTTATTTTTCCTAGCCAATGTATCATTCTCCTTCGAATCTTGGCTGGTAATAGCGAATTCTAGAATCTTATCAGCTAAGGCTTTATTTTGAAATCTCTTTACATTTCTTTGCATCCTTTTAGTCTTTGGTAAAATGAGACCGTTTTCTTTAATTGGCCCTTGGCTCCTTGTTTCCACGTTGGTTTCCATGACATCCTTGGACCCCTGATTCTTTTCTTCTTCAGCATCAAAAAATGAAACAGAATCCCACAAAACCATAGTTTCTTCTTCCTTCTCTTTCATTGAAGTAGTATTTTCTTTTCTTTCTTCAGCCCCCTCTTCTATTAATCTGGAATCCAAGAGATGATTCATGACCAACTTCATCAAATTTATCCATTGAGGACAATTCTTTTCAGAGTGTGGCTGTTCGTGGAAAGTGCAGAAATTGTCCATGCCGACCTCTGTTAGATTCATAGATGCAGTATTGTGAGGAGGAGGTTGAGACTGATGGTTATCCTCTCTTTTCTTATAATATGGCTTATAAAACTTTTGTGCTTCCTTTTCTTTCTCCATTTCTATGATTTTGTTGAAAATATTCTGCATCATTTTGGCCATATTTTCCAAATCTGGTGACTTTTCTTCCTTAGGCTTAGTAAAGAGTAAGGCTTCTCTTCCTGTACCCTTTTCTCTTGATTGTTCTAGGTAATCTTCAATACTTTCTTTTTCAGCTTCCACTACTTCTGCCTCTTCATAGGTTTCCGTCAAAGTAGGCTTGGCCCTACCTTTGGAAAACATGGCCAAATCAGGGCCTAAAGCTGAAGTATAATATTCAATCAGAACTTTGTCGGAAGGTTTATCTGTTTCAGAAAAATTCTTGAGATAGGCTGCAAACCGTTGTGTGAAACTGTGCACCTTTTCCTTTCTTTCTTTATTCAAAGCGCATAGCCCTTTCATGAGGGCTGCATGAGTTTTCTAAGTTTCATACTTACTTCTGAAAATTCTCTCGAAGGTATCCCAATCAGGGATAGAGTTAGTAGGAAACCCAAAGTACCATGATGCTGCAACTCCTTTAAGAGTATGCAGGAACAGTCTGCAGACTACATCTTCATATTCCCCAGCCCTTAATCCTTCAATTTCCAAGTAAAAACTTTGTAGGTGATCATCTACTAATATTTTCTCATTTGGGTCGAACTTGGGCAACATCTTGTCAAAGGCTTCAGGTAGGTCGTGTAATGGAGGTGTCAGGTTTAACGGTGATCTGGCCCTCCAAGCATGTGGTGGGTTTGGTGGGTTAGGTGGTGGATTAGCATTTATTCCCGCCATGATTCTAGATGGAGAGTGAGGAGGTGAGCCAATAGGAGTGCGAGCAGGAGAACTATGAGGGGTATTTGGGCCTTGTTGGTTCAAAGGTAGTACAAATTCCTGTAAGGCTGTTTCTACAAGTTCTTCCCAGTCTCCAACCAACACTGAGTCTTCCGCTATAGGACGATCTTTATTTTTATACTCTCTTCTAGGAAATTTTGGGATGATTGGCAATCCTCCAATCTTCTTTACATATTCCCTGGTGTGTCTTCTCAGATCATTAACAATTTCGTTGCCAACAGAATATAGATGTTCTATTTCTTTCAGAATTGGATTATGAAACCCACTGCTTTGAGAACTGTTATCAGTGGAATAATCTTAGGAAAATGGGTTTCCTCGGCCAACCATACACTGGCGGCCCTCCTTCTAGCGCCAAAACTGTTGAGGCCCAAAAATTCGCAGGAAAAAACAGTAAGGGATTCTCCCCAGTCAACGTTTCCAACTAGCCCGTGACTATTTGGAATGGGGAATCCGTCTGGTTTGCGGTCCGGCTACCGTAGGTCAAAGTAACAAAAACAAGGGCTTTACCGGTTGCGGCCCAGTCCACTGTGTAATTTTTTATTTTTGACTTAAGTATGATATGCAAGTTCCTAATTAACAATGCAGGGTGATAAAGATGCAAGGAACAGTCACAATGTGATGCGCAGGTTCTTACCTCTCGTCTTAAGGCTCACAAGCATCCAAATCGCATACAACAAGAAAATAAACTAACTACCTAAACTATCCCTAGGGAGTAGGATTATCATTCATTGGTGAGTAATATATTTTGTACATGCATAATGAAAAGTTACAGATAGCTGACACTTCTTTCAAGACACATGAACAATTGAAGATTTTTGAACAACCAGTTAGCCAAATGTTTTATGAATAACATTCATTACTCACAGTGGAAACATCACAAAATATACTGAAAAAGCATTCAAAAAGAACATAGGTTCAGGAATTTAAACACTCTCACAGTTAATGAAACACAATTGAAAATTAAATAGTTCCCCTTCAACATTGTTCATTTAATCACATTGATACATTCCACATTTCGCTTTCTCCAGCAGGCAAAAGTTGCAGTTTCTGATTGTAAAATGAAATAGTTCCTCTTACAAGCAAATGGGTTACAAGTTCTTCCCAGGGAAAAAGTCCCCCTCTAAGTTCTACTTTCAAATATTTAAACTACCACTACAGACTGCTTGGGTTGCCCCCCAAAACCTAGCCTTGTAGCTCCCTAATGCTTCATATCCCTTTATCTTTTCTGCGCATGCTCATGATTGGCTGAGTAACTGCCGAACCTTCTAGAGCTGCTCCTATGTCACGATTCATTTTTCCTTTTCCTTCGTTTGTCCCTCTTATGATGCTGCTAGTTTTGGATCTACCTCTACCAAACAGTCCGTTTTCCACCACGCCGTGGCAGTTTGATCGATATTTCAAACCTACCTGCAGTCAAACGACAAGCATCATTCATTGGGATGGCATTTTAAACGTTACCCTAAATCACCTGCAATAGTTAATCCACAAGAAAACGGCCAGGTGCAACCCTTGTAGGCTTGACAAACCTAGCCAACGACGATCAAAAGGAAACTCTTTGGTGGCTCAAAAATACTGACGTCGGAAGGGTAGACCAATCCGTAGGTGGGGAAACTTAAACTCAAAAATCAGAAGAAATTAGCATCAGAGGCTAAACGGATTTCCCAGCTGCAACAGCGGAAAAGACAAGGGATAAAGACATCTGAACTGTGGGCGGGAAAATCTTTAACCGGAAGTCAGACGACTTTACACTTCAGAAGCTAAAGGACTTTGAGAGCTGCAACGACGGAAGGGACACAAGCTAGGGACATCCAAAACGCGGGCGGGAAAATCTCAATAAAAAATTGGACGGATTTACATCGGAAGCCAAATGACTTTCCCAGCCGCAACAGTGGAAAATAAAACTCTACGGGTATGCCATGAAAAGGTCAACATGCATCGACAGTCGGAGCTCTTCATACTTCGGATGGCTAAACGATTTGGGAGCCACAACGGTGGATGGGAAAAGGCTATCAGCCGCCGATTTAACATAGTAATACGCCTGATAAAAAAATGACTTAATTTTTTTTGATAGCTTCTTGAAAACAATGAACAGAAACTTGTTATACCTCCGCAATGACGATCCCCAATAAAGAACACTTGGTTTGATCAACAAGCGAAAACAAACTTTGAATCTGTGACTCACCATAAATTCCAAACGCAATTAAAAATCGAATCTTGGGTGAGAGTTAAGCTTTTACAATCATCTAAAATTAAAACATGACAAAAAACTCAAAGGATCCAATGATTAAAACAATGCAAAATCATGAGGAGGGGCCCAAATCTAAGAAATTTGGGAAGAAAAGTTGCAGCTGCAACACATGTCTAAACAATGTTTGTGATATTGTCTGATGATAGCTTAAACACTGTGCTTATCAAGGTCATGTCTTTGATGCCACGATTTCCAGGAAAGAAACGATCGAGCTTAGATATTGGCTTGAGTTTTATCCCTTATTAAAATATCTGCCATTTATGTCATGAGTTCAGGAGATTGATCTCTAGTTTAGCTTATGGTTGGATGTTGTTCCTTATTGAAATCTCTTCCATGATTTCAGAATTGAAATCGATTTGGGATTAGTTTATGGTTGACTACCGTTTCTTTTATTTAAGTCTCCATCAGAGCTTATGTTATGTGTGTTATCCTCTTCACCTTGTAATTTTGCGGGGTGATTATTATAGTGGCACACATTGCAATAGCATTGCTATAATGTCTGTTGAGAAATGACAATATTAAGTTCAACGTTTATTTATGTTTGTGCTATAATTTATAGAGATGTTAGACAGTCACATCATAATTGTCTGGTATATGCATTTATTGTGTTTGAGGTCAGTTCTCGATTGTATGTTTTATGTAGTTGCCACAATGGTCGTAGTGAGGACATACCCCAAAAAATGCAAGCTATGGTATGATTTAGTATTTAGACTGACTTTATTTATGCAAGTAACATAATGGTAAGGGTAGAGTTAGGTTAGAGATTATTTATGTGTTTTACTACTCCTTATAATATAATTCTTGCACTGATTTCTTGGAATGGAATATATTGCAGTAGCATTGCTATACCGTCTGTTCAGAAATGGCAATCTTTGCTATTTACTTTTAGAGATGTAAATATTTTTCTTGTAACACCCCGATTTTGACCCCATTGCATTAGATGTATATGATGTATATATCGTAAATGATCATGGTGTGGAGCTAAAGGCCAAGGTCCCACCATTGATTGGTTATGCTATGTTTCGGTTCGAAATTGTCAGCGATGGTATATCGGGGCATGCATCATATATTATGTTTATCATCATGTAAATATGCATATCTAATTAAAATGAAACCGAACAGCTATGTTCGCGACAACTAAATCGAAAGGGGCATGATTTTCACAAGGATAAGGGTGGGGAAATTGTCAAACCTTAATCCATGGGGGAAAAGAAAACCAATGTGCCACCACCTTGCCTTACCCAACCACCTTCATTTAATAATTTATGCTGGTAGCTGGGGGAAGTTATGGCAGTTATTGTTTTGAGAGTGGGGTGGCATGACTGTCACTCCTTGCCTACCTGTGCACTCCACCAGTAGGGTCGACCTCACAATGGAAGAAACCACTGCCATCACTTGAGGCGAAGAACATTCTCCTGACATCGGTGTTGTTACTCACGCACTTCTGATTTTTGCATCCTCACGATTATCTGTTCATCCATGCACCTGGGCGGAGCTGCATACCATCCTCACGCAGGGACCATTGTCTGCTAATGATTCTCCCGCACAAGACTTTCCCGGTCTTACCCATGTGGTTTTCCTCTGTGGATTTGCAGATGGTGTGGGTGGCTCATTTCCTCACGGGTTGATTGGTGGGCTCTACGTTGCTATTACTCATGCAACAAGCTGGGATCTATTGGTCACTGTCACCCATGATTTCCTATAGGAAGTCATTTCACGCCCCAGAACTGTGTGGCAGCCTGTGTAATTCTTACCTACTTGCTTAGTTGTCTAGGTCGGATTGTTGTCTTTCCTCATGTTGTGATTTCGTTTGCTGTTGCATTTGGGATTGCTGTAATTCGTTGGGGAGTCCTTTTGGCCATGATAGGACCAACAACGTCTCGGGAATCATTTTCCCTGCTTAAGCTGTGACAGCTGATTGGTTGCATGCGTGCAACAGTTGGTCTTTGGACTGTGTTGGGAGCAGGGATGTTGGCTTGGTTTTCTTGATAAACCTGGTGTGTTGGAAACCGCACAAACAGAGCTAGAGGGATGGCTTTCTTCTCCACAACCCCTGAATAGAACTGGAAGGGAATGGAGGGCTTGAGGGACTGTGTATGAGAGAAGGGAATGATTCCTTGTGTTGGGTGTGTGTGGGTGTCTTAGAATTCAGGCTAGTTCTGGTGTAGGTGTTCCTAGCTCTCTAATGAGCTCACCATCTTAGCAATTAGCCTTTTCCAGCTCCTTAATGGCCTGATAAACCCAACTGTGTTGGATTGGCTTTATGTTGTGTATCCTTGGCTATGTGTAATCCTGCTTGTTCCCCTATTCCTTGGAGAATCATGCCCAGCTCAGGGGTGGCAGCGCTGCTGAGATATTAAGGAGCACGTTGGCCTATGGTTGGGTGGAACATTGCAACGACGTAGCTGGTTGCGGAAGGAGTTTTCATAAGATAAGTAATCTTGCCTATTTTTACTTCCACTACTGTTAATGAATGTTATGAACATGTTGAATGAATACTTGTTTGAATGTATGATGTTTCCGTTGTGTTTGATACATAATTACATCTGTGCATGATAAATGTTCATGTGTGCATGTTTTACTTCCTTGCATTCTATTACAGCATGTTATTTGATTAAATTGCATGTTCATGGGGCTGATAGCCCGGATGGCTAACGCCATGGTCGCATCCTCTTCGCCGGTTGGAGGGATGGGGATGTGACATTTCTACTTCAACAAAGAATATCTTTTAAAGGTGTGATGATTAGTGCCAAATTCAGGTATGAAATGTTGGTTTAAAGCCAAAGTTTGTCATGTGTCCAAGGAACTGTAAATGATTTTTATGAGTTGTCATAAAGGTCCTAAATAAAGGCAAATTTGAGTTGCAAGTGTCTCTATGCAAGGAGACTTGAGGCAAGGTGAACCGGCCATGGATGCGTTTGTACCAGGACATTGTAATTACTCTCCCATAAGCAATAAAAGAAAAAAAAATTGGTGGACGTAGCCTCATGGACGAGGTGAACCACGTGAATATGGTTGTCTCGTCCTTTGTATTATTATGTTGTGCATGTTTATTTCTGTTTACATGATGATGATTGTATGAATGTAGTATAGAGGGTTATTGGCGGAAAAGGTTACTAAACATGTTTTTGCAGACACCTAACTTGGAAGCACATTTCTAGGGTGGTTTAAAGATTTAATAAGAAAAAGATGATTTTTTTTTTCACCCATTTTATCTAATTCTGCAACAAGGTAATTTGGGGATGTCACATATGGTATCGGAGCCAGCTACAACGTTGGACCCTTAAGAATGGGATAACATGATAATTTTGCAGGAAAGTCGAATTATATTGGGAAGAAATGGCGACATGGTTGTCAATTTTCGAATTGAAACCAGATATGTACCATGCTAATCACTTATTTAAGTTTCTTTGCATGATGAATGCTTGATCTCTAGTATAAAAGTATCTTTTCCTAGAATACAAAAGGGAGTAATATAGACATGTTCTTAAAGTGAGCTAGAATGTTGCCAATTTATTTTAGTGGCAAAAAAAAAATAGTCTCTATCCTCACACCTATTTTTCTTATAAAACTAATTTCTTTATGTAATGCTATTCTTCTGATGAGTCATGCTCAAGGTTAGTTAAATTTGACAAAGGTTCTACGGGTAGTGACTTGGAAGATATTACTCATAGTCTTAGGAATCTCTTCTGGATAGCTGTGATAGGTGCAAGTTTGAATTTATAATCAAACATTCTTACTTACTCTTTCCTTTTCTTTTGAGAAAAAACGTAATTTTCCATATTAATATCATTAACCATGCTATAAAGGAAGAATCATCCATCATACACAAATCGGCACCATCTAGATATGAAAAGATAGACCTGGTATTATTACTAAGAAATACTTTAGCCCAACTGCTAATTCAATGTTATTGCTGGTTATTGGTTTAAGACTAGTTAAGAGAACAATACTGCCCAGATCCTCTTACATTAAGCAGTATATTCCAATGTTGTGAGATGCAATCCCTATTGAATTGGGCCTATATGAATCTTGAATAAAGCAATGACTATAGTTGTTCTCATCTTGGCAGTGTTAAACTAAGTCGTAGACCTCACTCTATTTAGCTATATGAAGAGTTGGAAAAAAAAATCAACTTGCTATACTACCATTAACAATATCACACCTAAGTAGGAAATATTCGTTGAAGACATTGCTGGGCATATTTACTGATAATATTTAAGTAGATGGCACCAAAAAAAAATGACAAGTAATGAGATCATGTTTAAGTTTAGGATTGGTTTGAAGGGGTTGTATTCTTGACGCCATCTTGATATAACTAATGTCTAAAACCAGCATGTTGCATTGAAGTTGTTAAGCTCAATTCTAGATTGATTTTCCCTCTGCTAAAGTCAAGTATTGAATTTGGAAATGTAATAAAATCTTGGAAATTTTTTGCACAATGTATGTGGATTAAGTATCATAGGAGCTGTTGTCAGACTTGCCATCTATAAAGCGGTTTAGGAGAACTAAGTATGTGATATTAAGTAAAACTTCATGCGATTAGGTTTGAAGTTTCACATGACATTTCTATTTCAGCTATCATGGTCTTTTATAATGGTAACTTTGTTTTTCTGCCTCAAAACATGAGCAGAAAGGAGTATTGAGATGTTGAATATATGAGGCATAGCATCAAATGTCAAGTGGTGTTATGCAATGGCATTCACTTGTATTTCTTCCAAGCACTACACAAAGGTATTAAAAGTAGTATAGGAACATAATTAACTAGACTGATTAATAATGCACCATTCAAAAAAGTTCTTAGGCACTTAACAGGGCTGGCAACAGTACCTGGAATTTCCAAGGCAAGTTACACTTGTGTCTTACATCACTTTAGGATGCTGCATTGAACACCTAATAGTATGTCCTGTAACAGGTTTTGGGAGTCTAAATGCATTATGTTTCATTGTGGGCATTGTTCTTAAACAACACTAACTAAGGCCTAGCAAAGAGTAAAACTGTAAAGCAAAAATGTGTGACAGTAGTACAAAAAGTCACTTTAGATTCTTAGAATTGTAGAACCATAGTGATTTCAGGTGGTGCATTAACCTTAGTTCACCTATAGGAAAAGGGATTCAGTTAAATCTCCACCAGTTGCATATTAAGGGAAATGCTTTAGTGCTTGGTTGTTAAAAAAAAACTATTGATTGCTACACTTCTTTAAAGACGTTGTTTTCGTATTTGCTTAACTTCTCTTCTGCACCACATCTGAATGAAAAATGTACATTGTGTCGAATGGAAGTGATAAAATGCATAAACACGAACGTTTTATTAACAATTGCTGGTCACTAAAGACAATTGTGATGTTTGGGCCTACTCGACAGGTCGAACAAATTATCGATTCCAAAAGTGGCTGGACCAGACCCTTGATGCTCCTCCTACAGGTGTGCACATCAATAGCATACGACTTGAGTCCTAAAAATGGACATAAACCCGAGGTACGGCAACAAATCTTAAAATTCATAGATTGGATTTACTTATGAACTTGGGCTACAGTGCAGTAGAGGTGAGTAATAAAATTCTTGTGTTTAAAAATCCATAAATGCCTAAGTGGTAAAAAGAGTACACTAGTATAAAGGCTCTTAAGTTTGGTCAAGAATATGATAAACTGACCATCTATGGAGTGGTTGCAAGCATGGGAATATTGTGGCCACGAGGAATGCTAAAGATATAGGACTATAATGAGTTAAAAAGATATGAAAAATATCTCATGTGCATTAAGTTGTCACCACGAGGAAGTGGTTATGGAGGTAGTGGATGAAAGCTACCTTGTTTTCCCCGGGCCAGCTAGGGACCACTATGCATTCTGGGGACGCCTAGATGTAAGACGTTTTGGTTAAGACTCATTCCGCACACAGTAAGTGGACTGTCACAAGAGTGGGGGACTATGTGAAGAGAATAACCTCTAGGTGTTGTGGTGGTGTGCGAGAACGGAAGTTCCTAAGCTTGGTAAAGCACCCTGAATAGTACAAGAAGGAGATACGCCTAAGGAAGGGTATCATCCTTGTGTTGGGTAGCTTGGATCGGTAAGCACCCTGAATAGAACAAGAAAGGAGATACACCTAAGGAAGGGTATCGTCCTTATGTTGGGTGGCTTGGATTGGTACTTGGAGTACTGTTAGCACTTGGAATGGTGGGATGGAGGACATCCAGAGAAAAGGATAATGCCAGGAAGAGGTATGTGCATTACAGGTAAACTTGTACGCATGAGGTAATATGTCTATTTATTTGGCAAATAGAATTGACATGTATATTGGAACCATTATGGAATGTGGAAATTGTATAATGTTGGATTTCTGAGTTATACATTGTTTTCAATGTCGATGCTAGTATATATTCATGTGCATGGTTATAAATGCAAGATGAGGAACCAATCCCAATAATCAGAGGGATTAGGAAATACAAACGCAATCAATAAATAATAAGGTAACACCGAGGACAATGTTAACTCTCAGGGGGAAAGGATGTAATGTCCCCTCATGACCCCAAATCCGAAAATGCAAACCTAGTACAAGGCACCATACATTGGTAACAAAATCAGAAACATGGTCAGAAGGTTTGGAGTATAAGACACATCACCATTCTCCCTCCTTAATATGAATATAGGAAGTGATTAATCGGGTCCATTTTACTTAAGGTAACAGTAAGTATCAGTACTTAAAGTACACCAAATTACTAGCGTGAGCTCCATCATAAGCTTGTCTTCATTAATAATGTTAGAATGAAAATAAACACTATGTTAGATATATAGGTGCAATATAAATTATCTGAGGGAATCTTATACTAAATTATGGAGGTTTTACTAAATATTTCCTATGAATAGTTTCTTAAACCAAATCACTCCAATTCGTTGGTATACTAAAAGAATTATAATGGAGACCCTATAAATATATATATATATATATATATATATATNATGATGTATTAAAAAGGAAAGAAGAACAGGTTTATATGGTGTAGGACTTTTATAAGACCTTTTTCTTCTTAAGCTCTGGCTTTGGAGATGTCAAAATTAGAAGAGAAATGATTGTAGCATAAAGACAAATGCTTATTAAATATGCATAAGATATTTAATATATATATATATATATATATATATATAAAACATAAAAGGAAATAATTTACTAATCCCACATGCACCTAGGAAGAAGGAAACGAGGGACCTACACATTATTAAAGGAGAGAAATGCAAAGGAAATGGGCGCCCTTCAAATTTCTATAATATTAAAGAGTTTCTAATCTTAGAAAGGAATTGTGTAAATCCTGAAGATAAAGGACCGAGGTCCATTTTCAGGAAGGGGGCATGATCTCCCAGTGTATATTACTTTTGCTTTAGGTTGTTTTTTCTATTTCAATTCCAGATCTGAATACGATTGGGATTTTAGCATTTTATTTTATTTTGTTGTTATAGATCATTCCATGTCTGAAAAATGATCTGGGTTTCATCGTTTTGTTTATGGGGTTTTCAGTTTTTTTTTTAAGGCTGAGCTTTACTTAAACCTGTGTTATCATGTCGCGAACTGATAAAGGTTTATATTCTGGATGTTCATTATGTTGTTTATTATGCCATGATCCTCATCACCCTGAAGATTGCTCTAAAGATGGAATTTATGCATGTCTGAACACTGTTTACTTTGGCCATGATATCGATCTCGGTATTGGATTTTATTTCTTTATAAATATCTATTTTGGAGCCACGATTTCAGGAAGGATAGCGATATGCATTTTTTTATTATTATTCTTTATAAAAAGATCTGTTGGTGCCATGATATCGATCTGAGTATTGGATTTTTATTTCTTTATATATCTCTATTTTGGAACCACAATTTTAGGAAGGATAGCGATTTTCATTTTTTATTATCATTCTTTATAAAAATCTCTATTGGTGCCATGATATCGATCTGGGTATTGGATTTTTATTTCTTTATAAATCTTTGTTTTGGAGCCCGATTTCAGGAATGATAGTGATCTGCATTTTTTATTATTATTCTTTATAAAAATATTTGTTGGTGCCACGATATCGATCTAGGTATTGGATTTTATTTCTTTATAAATCTCTGTTTTGGAGCCACGATTTTAGGGAAGGATAGCGATCTGCATTTTTTTTTTTATTCTTTATAAAAATCTTTGTTGGTGCCACGATACCTATCTGGGTATTGGATTTTTATTTCTTTATAAATATCTATTTTGGAGCCACGATTTCAAGAAGGATATCGATCTGCATTTTTTTATTATTATTCTTTATAAAAACCTCTGTTGGTGCCACAATATAGATCTCGGTATTGGATTTTTATTTCTTTATAAATCTCTATTTTGGAGCCACGATTTCAGGAAGGATAGCGATCTGCATTTTTTATTATCATTCTTTCTAAAAATCTCTATTGGTGCCACAATATTGATCTGGGTATTGGATTTTTATTTATTTATAAATCTCTATTTTGGAGCCCAATTTCAGGAAGGACAACGATCTGCATTTTTTGTTATTATTCTTTATAAAAATATTTGTTGGTGCCACGATATCGATATGGGTATTGGATTTAATTTCTTTATAAATCTCTATTTTGGAGCCACGATTTTAGGAAGGATAGCGATCTTCATTTTGATTATTATTTTTATAGAAATCTCTGTTGGTGCCACGATATCGATCTGGGTATTGGATTTTGTTCTCTATAAATCTTTGTTTGGAGCTATGATTTCAGGAAGGATATCGATCTGCATTTTTTGGTTGTTATTCTTTATAAAAATCTCTGTTTGTGTCGTGACATTGATCTGGAGGTTTTCTCAAATCTTTATTTTATGCCACGATTTCATTTTGTCTAGATCTGTTCTTTGTTTAAAACATTTGTCACTATGAATGCATTATAGTCTGGATGATTGTGCCTAAACGCTATTAGTATCATGTCTAAACAATGTTTGTGATATTGTTTGAGGATAGCTTAAACATTGTGCTTATAAAGGTCCTGTCTTTGATGACACGATTTCCAGGAAAGAAATGATCAGGCTTAGATATTGGCTTGAGTTTTATCCCTTATTAAAATATCTTCCATTTATGCCACGAGTTCAGGAGATCGATCTCTGGTTTAGCTTATGGTTGGATGTTGTTCCTTATTGAAAACTCTGCCATGATTTCAGAAGTGAAATCGATTTGGGGTTAGTTTATGGTTGAGTACCGTTTCTTTTATTTAAGTCTCCGTTAGAGCTTATCTTATGTGTGTTATCCTCTTCACCTTGTAATTTTGCGGGGTGATTATTACAATGGCACACATTGCAATAGCATTGCTATATTGTCTGTTGAGAAATGACAATCTTATGTTCAACGTTTATTTATGTTTGTGCTATAATTTGTAGAGATGTTAGACAGTCACGTCATAATTGTGTGGTATATGCATTTATTGTGTTTGAGGTCAGCTATAGATTGTATGTTTTATGTAGTTGCCACAATGGTCGTAGTGAGGACAGACCCCAAAAACTGCAAGCTATGGTATGATTCAGTATTTAGACTGACTTTATTTATGCAAGTAACATAATGGTAAGGTTAGAGTTAGGTCATATCTTATTTGTGTGTTTTACTACTCCTTATAATATAATTCTTGCACTGATTTCTTGGAATGACATATATTGCAATAGAATTGCTATACCCTCTATTTATAAATGGCAATCTTTGTTATTTACTTTTAGATATGTAAATATTTTTCTACTTCAACAAAGCATATCTTGTAAAGGTGTGATGATTAGTGCCAAATTTAGGTATGAAATGTCGGTTTAAAGCCAAAGTTCGTCATGTGTCCAAGGAACTGTAAATGATTTTTATGAGTTGTTATAAAGGTCCTAAATGAAGGCAACTTTGAGCTACAAGTGTCTCTCTACGAGGAGAATTTAGGCAAGGTGAACCGGCCATGGATGTGGTTGTACCAGGACATTGTAATTACTCTCCCATAAGTAATAAAAGAAAAACAAAATTGGTGGATGTAGCCTTGTGGACGAGGTGAACCATGTGAATATGGTTGTCTCATCCTTTGTATTATTATGTTGTGCATGTTTATTTATTTATACATGATGATGATTGTATGAATGCAGTATAAAGGCTTATTGGCGAAAAAGGTTACTAAACATGTTTTTGTAGACACCTAACTCGGAAGCACATTACTTGGGTGGTTTAAAGCTTTCATAAGAAAAAGCTGAATTTTTTTTTACCCATTTTATCTAATTCCGTAACAAGGTACTTTGGGGACGTCACATGTGGTGGTATTAAGTGTAGCCATCTACATATAATAATACTAGACTCGCTCAAAGTGGAAATTAGGAATTTAGGACTAGGGCTTGGAAATAATATTTTGTGGGTTTTGAGTATGAGCTCTTTGGTCTTATTATGTAATCTATTCTAAGGAAGTTGGGTGTTTGAATACTCCATGTGTAAAACACTATCATGAAACAATACTCTAAATGATAATTTAAAGATGATATCACAATTTAAATTCGTGCAAGTTTTTTAATGCTTGAATACATGTTTATGCTCCCACTTTATATGTTAGGTGGTAGTGCTTCTTAACAATGATATTCATATGATACATACATGTCTTTCCATCATAATAATGGTTTTAGAATTGATAACTACCAGCACATGGTTGTGTCAAAAATGGGCCAACATCTCTTACATTGTCTCTTTGAGAATGACAACGGGAAGCCATTTTAAGCAATGGAAATTGAAGGCACCACATGCCTATTAAACTTCAATATTTTCATGCCCAAACCATAGGGTTAAATTTCAATATGTTCTTGAGTGAAGACTAAGATTACTTTAAATTCTTCAATGTCAGAGGAAAATATGGAATCACAATAACTTAATTCACATTGAAGCTAGAAACCAAAATACAATGGGGATTTGATTTCTAGATGGCAAAGCTTAGTGCTCATATGAGTCAAAGAAGTAACGAAGAATCCAGTTTGACTAGGAAAGATAGTGCAAATGATGAAATAGGAAATGCTACTTAAGATAATGAAGAATATCTCAGTTATATCAACTAAAGTGTTTTAATTAGTACTAGATTTTACTAAAATGACAGATACCATTTTTTTTTGTGCACCTGACATGCCAATGAGATTAAAGGTACTTCATCTCATTAAGGGTTTGAAATTCTATGATTAATTATTAACAAAACCAAACATACTAGAAGAAACAATAACCAACACTCAAGTGTAGAGGAGAACCAAAAAGGGGCTAGAAATAAAAACCAAAGAGTGACGAAAAGAAGTCAATGAGACTAAGAATTACAGTGTATAATACTATAATATATCAAAGGAATGTATGATGATTGTGACACCACCTTATGTACCTTATTTTGGCTCCAGATATTAGAATACCACTTCATTCATTACAATATATAAATAACAGAGATATTGATCCAGAGCTTAGAATATAACTTCATTCATTATAATATATAAATCACAGATAATGCTGACGTGTTTAGTGATTATGAAAGGAATTCAAAGCACATGAGCTACAGCTGAATCATGATCTGTCATGCAAATTTGAAATGCATGAAAATAAATTTAGAAACTATCACGTGCTTCCAAAAAAATACAAGAATAGCTTCAGATGTTTTAAAGAACAAAAAATATTCCCATAATATAAATTCACAGGACATGGACGCAAAAGCATATAATGTCAAGCAAAATAATAGAAGCATAAAAGATCCTAGTGGATACTATAATTTCCTGAGTTGAACTATGCAGATATCTTAGGTTAAAACCCAAACAAAGGCCATAAGCAATTTAACTCCTATAACAGGCCCTGCATCAAACACTTGCTTAATTTTATAGGCTATGGAGGTGAATTGGTACATAAGTTGCAAATTGGAGTGATGATTGTGAATATTATGTACCAAGTTTCTTCAAAGTTTGAATGCATATCAGTCTAATTACTGATGAAAGTTCTTACAAGACTCAGTCTTTGACCAATACACAAGAAAATAACTACATAGATATAAGAAGTTGACTCTTATAGGACGGAGGAAAATGTTCTAGAGGTGGAATAGAACAATGTAAAGGGATCAAAATAGACAAGTAGCAGACACTAGTCCCCTTATTATAACCATCATTGTTTCTTATTCTTCATTAGTATTTGGAAATCAAATCTAAGATATACATTACCTTAAGAAGATCCAGCTTAAGTTTTGGGCCAGTTGGAGGATACTTTCCATGGACATTCCCAATGCATACTACAAGAGCATCAAATATTATTTGACTTAAGAACTTGTTGAGGCCTGGAAATTCACAGGCGGCAACAGTAAGGGATTCTCCCCAATCAGCGTTCCCAACTAGCCCGCTGACTGTTTGGTATAGGGAATCCGTCCGGTTTGCATTCCGGCTACCGTAGGTCAAAGTAACAAACAAAGGCTTTACCGGTTGCGGCCCAGCCCACCGAGTTTTGTATTTTGACTTAAAGGAATGATATGCACGTGCCTAATTAAATGAAGGCTGGTTTAAATGTAGGGGGCGGTCACAAAGTGATGCGCAGGTTCTTACCTCTCATCTTATGCTCACAAGCAAACAAACCAGGTACGAACAGAAATAACTACCTATCTAAACTATCCCTAGGGAGCGAGCATATCATCTTAACTGAGCAATACAAACTCACATACAGTAAGAAAAATCACAGATAGCTGATACTTTTCCCACAGCACATGAAAACTACAAATATTCGAATAACCAGTTAGCCGATCATTCTATAACAACAATTATTACTCATAGTGCAAATGCATCCCAGAAAAGTCTGCAGAATAAATAACAAGAACTTAGGTTCGAAACATCAAGTATCCTTACAGCGCATGAAATACAGCTGAACACAAAATAGTTCTTCTTCAGCATTATTCATTGAATAGCATTGGTACATTTCACTTCTTTGCTCTTTCCAGCAGACAAAATTGCAGTTCACTATGCAAAACGAAATAGTTCCTCTTACACGTCAACCATTACGAAATTTTCTAAGGGAAAAAATCCCTTCTTTCATCGAGCTTCCCATTATTTAAACTACAACCTCCCCCCTCTGGGTTCCCTCAATGCGTCCTTTCAATGCCCTTGACGATTTAGTTTCTTTCCTGGTCGTTTCACCTTCTCCATCATTTCCACAGTCGTTTATTTTTCGACAGGAAACGCTAAAAAGAAAATGTTCCATCGGCGCCTTGGTCATTCGTTCACGTTGTCCTTTTCGACGCGATGCTCTGCTTCAGCAATTCATGAGATGATCTCTGCATACAAACTTGGTGCATTATCCATTGAATTCAAACATTAGGCATCCATAATTTTAAAATTATAATGATATATTCACAACGAGCTAGCCTAGTTCATCCGGATGAGGGAACGGGGAGGCTCGGGACGGCAACGAAAAGGTAAGTCGGCAGTCGAGCAGTTCTTAGATCAGATGAGACAAGGTTCTTACACCGGATGGGAGAAGGCTCCAGGAGCCGCAACGGCGGAGGAGTGCCAAAAGAGGGGGAGCGGAAGCACGGGCGTCGTAGGTGATCGGGTGGTGGCGGGAAGTGGGTCGGAAGCTGGAAGGTTCGGTCACCCGCAACAGCGGACGGGACGCGAGTCGGTGGCGGGCGACGAGGTAAAGGAAAAGGTTCGGGTGGCAGTCAATAAGTCGGATGTCGGGTGACAAGAGGATCGGGGGTCAACTCCTACCCTCTGGCCGCAACGGCGGGTGAACCAAAAACTACAGCCAGCGATTTACACAGCGAATCAGGCGTCGGGTGAAACCTCAGTCGGGTGGAAGGTTTGGTCAGGGAGCCGCAACGGCGGGTGAACCAAAAACTACAGCCAGCGATTTACACAGCGAATCAGGCGTCGGGTGAAACCTCAGTCGGGTGGAAGGTTTGGTCAGGGAGCCGCAACGGCGGGTGATGGGAGGCTCGGCAACTTCAGAAAGAGGCCATATCCAAAGGGAAGAACTACAGCGCTAAGGCTTAAATGAGGCCAAAAAACCAAAATTTCGCTAAGGTAAACCTTCACACTCTTAAAAGTGTTAACACCGATCTCACGACTCACATTGAACTGAACGCAACCACCCAATCAAGACGGAACGTCAACTTTGAAGCAAAGATACTCAAAGACGACAAAAATTTCACCCCTAGATTCAAGTCAATCAAGATAAGGAGGGGCCCCAGAATTTAAGTGAAAAAAACTGAAGTCGGGGAAAAGGTTGCGGCAGCAACAACTGGCGATTTCCTGGTGAACCTAGATCTCTGGGTGGTTTTCTTCATTGAAAATCATACTGTCCTACAACAAATGTATTCCTTGAATTCTTCCAGCTAGATAGATTTCTCAATGACAACAACGTGTACCTTTATCGTTGATATCATTCCACTTTGGGCGATGAAAGTCAAGATTCTAGAGTCCGGATAACTCTGCTGAGGCCAAAAATGAGTTCATTATTAATTTTCCTTCAGGTTGCTGGTAACAGGGGAAACCACAGGATTGTAGCAGATGATAAACAGAAACGTTCATTTGTTTCTCATTCCCATGCCATCTTAGCAACTTTTGTGCTTTTGGGATTTTATCCCCTTTTAATGAGAGTCTTCATGCATGCCTTTCTTACTGAATTTTAATTCAGGATCCTCTATCCCATAGTGCCCTTTTGTGTGAGTGATGTGCTTAAGGTTTCAACTCATGGACGGAGAGGATCATTGGCAAATTAGTACTTCATGGTCTGGATTTAGCTTTGGAGCATGATGCTTTTATAAGAATTCTGACTCTTATCTGCCTTTTGGCATTTATTATCTGGCATGGGAGCATTTAGATTTAACACCCTGTTCATCTTGCTATTCTCCATGGGTCCTCTGCCATCTCCCTTTGGATTTTAAGTGTAAAGTGCGCGGAGCCTCAGCATAGTATTCTAGACTTTTGAGTCTGATTGACCTTACAGGAGCTTAAGTAGGACCTCAATGCACACAAAGATTTTGAGAAGCTAGTTAGTGGAAGGAATTCACATGGAAAACCACAGTCTAACTATTCAACAAATGTTCACCATTTCCAGAAATGAGAGGTTTTCCACATAACCACTAGTTAACCACCTTTATTGAAAACAAAGACTTTCTTACAACAAATGAAACATAACTCAACAAGAGTTTATTTATGTACAAGTCAGAAAATTCAAAAGCTGCTTAAGAAAAATAAGGTTTGAGAACCAGCCCATTAACTGGCAAGTTTTCCTTCCATCCCTGTAAATCTTGTAACATACAGGTAGCAGGGCCAATTTTAGCGGTGATTTGAAATGGACCCACCCATAACTGTTGGAACTTAGTGTGCTTCCCTTTCTCGTCATGGGGATGATCCCATTTGAGGACCAGGTCTCCTACTTCTAAGTCTTTCTTCCCGGCTTTGTGTTTGTCAAACCATCTCTTCACTACCTCCTGCTACTGTTGGAAACGTTCTCTAGCTTTGGATCTGGCCTCCTCCGCTTTCAGAAGATTGTATATTCTGACTTGGAGAACTTCATCATCCAATCCCCTAGACTCTTGAGCTACTATGGAAGACGGGAGCAGGATGTTGGGGGGAAGAATGGATTCTTTTCTGTACACTAGGGTGAAGGGCGATACTCCCGTGGCAGACTTAGGGGTAACTCTATCAGCCCACAGGGCATTGGGTAAGGCTGAGTGCCAACTTCGCTGGTTCTCTATGACGGTCTTCTTAAGGATTCTGATGAGGTTTTTATTTGAGGATTCAGCCAGGCCATTCCCTTGTGGATAATAGTTAGCAGAATAGTGTAACTTTATACCTTTCTCATGAGCAAAAATAGTAATCTTAATGGATGAAAAGTACTTGGCATTATCAAAAACTAATGAGCTTGGAACCCCAAACCTGGTCATGATGTGGTCTTGTAGAAAATTGATGACTTTGTCTTCATTTACTTTGCGCAAGGGGACCGCTTCAACCCATCGGGTGAAATAATCGGTTGCTGTAAGAATATACTTGTGTAGCAGGGAGGAATTTGGCTTGATTTCTCCAATGACGTCTATTCCCCATTGCTCGAAAGGCTCTGTGATCATTACAGGATTTAGAGGTGCTGCTGCTCTAGGTAGTCTTCCACCGCATCTTTGACAAGTATCACATTTTCTGACATGCGCATGGGCATCTCTGAAAAGCGTTGGCCAATAGTAACCAGCCCTAAGGATTTTATGGGCTGTAGTGTCTCCTGAATAATGTCCACCGGCCGGTCCATCATGTAATTCAGTCATTACTTTCTCAGCGTCTGCCTTCTCCAAACATCTTAAAAGGACCCCATCATAATTTTTTCTGAATAGTATAACTTCTACGAGTTGGTAGGAAGCTGAATTTAGACGTAAAGCCCTTCTCTGTTTGGAACTCCAATGTTCAGGCAATACCCCAGACTGTAGGTAATGTACAAGGTCTCTATACCAAGATTCGGGAGCTGTGAATAAAGGACAAACATCCGTTACCTGCAATTCAGCTTCATTATTCCATGCTTGTTCTTCATTATTACTGCTTCCAGTCATCAGCCTGCATAGCCCCTGACCTTTCACTATAGTGGCTGGGTTGAATTCTAAATCGTATTCTTGAAGGGCTGTTACCCAATTTCCTCTTCTTTCTCCTAATTCCTTTTGAATGAGAAGGGACCTTACAGCTGGGTAAGGGACTATTACCTTGGTTCGATTCTTTAGTATATAGGGTCTGAACTGCTTGACTGCTTTAAATACTGCATATGCCTGTTTGTCAATGGCTAGGTAGTTTAACTCAGCCCCTTGTAGCCCAGTACTCATAAAAGAGATAGGAAATTCGTCACCTCCCTCTTCCTTTTGCGTGAGTACAGCGGCCAGTGAATCATCGGACGCAAAAGTATACATAATGAAGTCTTTGTTAAAATCTGGAATTTTAAGAGAGGGCGCATGTGCAACAGCGGTCTTGATTTTGCTGAAAGCATTCTTTTCAGTCTCAGTCCATTTAAACTGTGCATTTTGTTTGACCATTTGTTGCAAGGGTTTGACAGTTTGGGTGAAATCAGGCACGAATCTCCTTACAAAGTTTATTGTTCCCATGAAGGATTGCATTCCCTTCTTGTTATGAGGCATGGGAATTTGTTCAATAACCTTAATCCTTTCTGGGTCTATAGATACACCTCTTTTTGAAACTATGTGTCCCAGTAACTTGCCTTCAGTGACCGCGAACACGCATTTTTTTGGATTGAGGGAGATGCCATACTTTCTGCAGCGTTCAAAGATTTGTTTTAAATGAAAAGCTTGCTCCCCTCTTTTTTTTGAAAATATAGTGATGTCATCAAGGTAGACCACTACACTTTGCCCAATCAATCCACGAAAATCTATATCCATAGCTCTCTGGAACGTTGCTCCGGCATTAATCAGGCCAAAGGGCATTCTTCTATATGCGAACGTTCCCCATTTAGTTCTGAATGTCATCTTCAATCTATCTTCCTTAGCCACCAGCACTTGATTGTAGCCTGAGAAACCATCCAATAATGAAAACATTTCAGAGCCAGAGACCATTTGTAACAATTGCTCCATGGGCGGTACCGGGTAATTGTCTTTGTCTGAGGCGCGATTTAGATTTCTGAAATCTACGCACAGCCTGATTTCTCCCGATTTTTTTCTGATAGGTACTAGGTTTGACACCCATTCAGAGTGTCTGACTTTGAATATAATCCTAGCGTCCAGCAATTTCTTCACCTCGCTTTGAATCAACGGCTCCAGCTTTGGGTGCATTCTCCTCAAAGGTTGCTGATATGGTTTGACGCCTGTTTTTA
>LPNX010985835.1:764667-781110 GCA_001517045.1 Pseudotsuga menziesii
TTCCATGCGGGTGGGGGGTTTGGAGGATTAGGTGGCTGGTTTGCGTTAGCTGCTGCCATTAGTCGAGGTGGAGAGTGCGGAGGTGAACCAAATGGGGTGTGAATAGGAGAAGTGTAAGGAGTCTCAGGGCCTTCTTGATTCAAAGGTAGCTCTACTTCTTGTAAGGCAGTCTCTACCAGTTCTTGCCAGTCTCCAACCAACACCGAGTCTTCTCTTAGAGGACGGTCTTTCCTCTTGTATTCTCTTCTAGGAAATTCAGGAATGACAGGAAATCCTCTAATATTTTTTAAGTATGACCTGGTATGTCTTCTCAGATCGTTAACAATCTCGTTGCGGACAGGGTACAGATATTCTCTTTCTTCTTCTTCCGGAATTGAATTGTGTGGTACACTACTACCAGAACTGTAACCATCGGAATATTCTCGGGAAAATGGGTTTCCTCGGCCAGCCATGCACTGGCGGCCCTCCTTCTAGCGCCAAAAACTGTTGAGGCCTGGAAATTTGCAGGCGGTAACAGTAAGGGATTCTCCCCAATCAGCGTTCCCAACTAGCCCGCTGACTGTTTGGTATAGGGAATCCGTCCGGTTTGCGGTCCGGCTACCGTAGGTCAAAGTAACAAACAAAGGATTTACCGGTTGTGGCCCGGCCCACAGAGTTTTGTATTTTGACTTAAAGGAATGATATGCACGTGCCTAATTAAATGCAGGCTGGTTTAAATGCAGGGGGCGGTCACAAAGTGATGCGCAGGTTCTTACCTCTCGTCTTATGCTCACAAGCAAACAAACCAGGTACGGACAGAAATAACTACCTATCTAAACTATCCCTAGGGAGTGAGGCTATCATCTTAACTGAGCAATACAAACTCACATACAGTAAGAAAAATCACAGATAGCTGATACTTTTCCCACAGCACATGAAAACTACAAATATTCGAATAACCAGTTAGCCGATCATTCTATAACAACAATTATTACTCATAGTGCAAATGCATCCCAGAAAAGACTGCAGAATAAATAACAAGAACTTAGGTTCGAAACATCAAGTATCCTTACAGCGCATGAAATACAGCTGAACACAAAATAGTTCTTCTTTAGCATTATTCATTGAATAGCATTGGTACATTTCACTTCTTTGCTCTTTCCAGCAGACAAAATTGCAGTTCACTATGCAAAACAAAATAGTTCCTCTTACAAGTCAACCATTACCAAATTTTCTAAGGGAAAAAAGCCCTTCTTTCATCGAGCTTCCCATTATTTAAACTACAACCTCCCCCCTCTGGGTTCCCTCAATGCGTCCTTTCAATGCCCTTGACGATTCAGTTTCTTTCCTGGTCATTTCACCTTCTCCATCATTTCCACAGTCGTTTATTTTCTGACAGGAAACGCTAAAAAGAAAATGTTCCATCGGCGCCTTGGTCATTCGTTCACGTTATCCTTTCCGGCGCGATGCTCTGCTTCAGCAATTCATGAGATGATCTCTGCATACAAACTTGGTGCATTATCCATTGAATTCAAACATTAGGCATCCATAATTTTAAAATTATAATGATATATTCACAACGAGCTAGCCTAGTTCATCCGGATGAGGGAACGCGGAGGCTCGGGACGGCAACGAAAAGGCAAGTCGGCAGTCGAGCAGTTCTTAGATCAGATGAGACAAGGTTCTTACACCGGATGGGAGAAGGCTCCAGGAGCCGCAACAGCGGAGGAGTGCCAAAAGAGGGGGAGCGGAAGCACGGGCGTCGTAGGTGATCGGGTGGTGGCGGGAAGTGGGTCAGAAGCTGGAAGGTTCGGTCACCCGCAACGGCGGACGGGACGCGAGTCGGTGGCGGGCGACGAGGTAAAGGAAAAGGTTCGGGTGGCAGTCAATAAGTCGGATGTCGGGTGACAAGCAGATCGGGGGTCAACTCCTACCCTCTGGCCGCAACGGCGGGCGAACCAAAAACTACAGCCAGCGATTTACACAGCGAATCGGGCGTCAGGTGAAACCTCAGTCGGGTGGAAGGTTTGGTCAGGGAGCCGCAACGGCGGGTGATGGGAGGCTCGACAACTTCAGAAAGAGGCCCGATCCAAAGGGAAGAACTACAGCTCTAAGGCTTAAATGAGGCCAAAAAACCAAAATTTCGCTAAGGTAAACCTTCACACTCTTAAAAGTGTTAACACCGATCTCACTACTCATATTGAACTGAACGCAACCACCCAATCAAGACGGAACGCTCAACTTTGAAGCAAAGATACTCAAAGACGACAAAAATTTCACCCCTAGATTCAAGTCAATCAAGATAAGGAGGGGCCCCAGAATTTAAGTGAAAAAAACTGAAGTCGGGGAAAAGGTTGCAGCAGCAACAGAACTCCTCAGCCTAAAATGCATAAAGTTAATCAGTGGATGGGAAGAATTCCCATTTTCAGAAGTATATTTCAAAACTATATGCTTTACGATATTCCTATTGCAATTTAAGCTATCTTTCTGTGATATAATTGTGAGTGAATGAAGTAGCCAACCTAAGCTAAATCTATAAGCTTTGCCTCATGCTCTTCAATTGTTATATTATTTTATGTACTTGATAATCACCCTAGTTCAAATTCCACTATCATAGCCTTCACATGGGCCATGGTTGTTATATATTTTGTGTATGAAACATTTTCACTGAAAGAAATATGTGAACCATCAACCATTACTGAGTCAACACCCTGATAAACATAAAAACATGGTATCAGATCACAGTAAGTGCATACTGCTCAAATATTTGACATTTATTCTATACAATTATGAGTCTGTATGATTTATGATCGCTCTAGAGTTTATCAAATATCCTTAGATTCTAGAACATGCAAAATTTTCCCTGCCAATCACAACACATACTATGCATGAGGATAATATAAAAATGTAGACATTGTAATGGAATCTCCATTAAATTAGGTAACTATAAAATCATGCAAATCTATTGGTTTGTCTAATTTGTATTTAAAGATGATTTCTTGGTGAATATATTAACAACTATTCAAAAGACAATTATGATTTAATAATAAGTTATGTACCATTTCCAAAGTTTCAATCAATTCCTACTTGTCAGTTGCATGATCAATGTGCACAGTGATTGGAATCCAAGTTAATTGAGTGTTAGAGTTGTTTGGATGTTAGAGGCCTAAAAGACACAGATGAGGCTTTCTTGTATAGATATACCATATTTGGTTGCTTATTATGAAATAAGAATGAAAAAGGCATTATTTTACTTTGATATACTTAAAGGGAAAAAAATCTGATTGTAGATACTATCATAGAAATTAGATTATTTATTTCTCAAGAAGCTCTAACTGGAAGGACCAGATGGCATATGTAGTTGTAAAACACCTCCACGGCTAGGAGATAACCCTTTCATAAGCTATTTACTAGTTGATGGCACTCTATATGAGTTAGATGGGTTGAAAGGAAGGCCCATTAGTCTTGGACAATATAATGGAGTTTGACATAGTTTCGAATGGTTAAAGAAAACATGGGCATGTTGTCCAGTCTAATCCTCATACAACAATCAAAATGATTCCTAGGAACATTCCTTGATGACCTTGACATGTGTTGATAATCCTAAAAACCTAATTAATTGATCTGGGATATTTCTGGTCAGTTCAGGTATTTGTTAGCCTCAAACAACAATAGGATAAATATGCCAGCCTTTAAAAAACCATAAATCAACCAAACACCAAGTTTCAGTGTGTTTTGGGTACAATTTAGAAAAGATGGTAAAGTGGATAAAACTCAAACCTAGGCACTTCTCAGAATGAGTATCAATACTAAGCAATCGATATTTGAGAAATAAATCCATGTTGTTGGGCACATACTAGGCCCTAAAAGCAATTCTTAGCCCTATTTGACCCCCTAATCAATAATGATCTAATTTTGGGATAAATTTGAGGACAAACCTGTGCATCAAAAGGAAATTTTTGGTAATCTAAGTGCTTCTATGGACTATATGAGTAGAAATAACCATTTCTTCTTGAATTTGGAAAACCCGTCAACCTCAAATCAAGCATATTCATTCACCATGCCCCTCAGAAAAATAAACAGGTTTATATATGTATGGTGCACAACAGATGGTTGATATCTCTTCATAAGCATCTTATCATATTATGCCTTTTATGTTTGATACATGAGTTTCTATTGGGCTTAGAGGTACCTTGTTTTAGGGTTTTTGAAGGCTTAGAGGTACCTTGTTTTTAAGTTTTTTGAAGGCTTGTTTTAGGATTTTTGAAGGCTTAGACCCATCTTGTAGTTATATTTTATTATTTTTTAAGAATGCAAGCACACTAGTTTTGGGAGGATTAATGTGTAGTTGAATGTTGATATCACCTTTTATGTTTGTGTAATATTGTCTATCTCTTCAGATACGCAAGAGGCTACAAGGAACATCTATGACTACTCAAACTAAATAGTTACTGGCTCAAACGAGATCAATTATTTATGATTATTATACTCAAGAGGAAATGCTTCAATTTAAGAAACCTAAGAAGAAGAAAAAGTTTCAGAAGAAGGATAAGATGGACGTTGATGCGCTCAAAGTAGAAGCAATTGCTACTGGATTGGGTGTTGGGGACCTTAGTTCTATGGATGATACAGAAAGAAAGGTTTCTAGGGAAAATGTAGAAAAGGAAGAAGATAAACTCAGGAAAAGTGCATATCAAAATGTATATAAGAAAGTAGCAGAGCCTTCCAGAGGGATTTGAGATGAGAAGTCATCAGATGCAATGCATGTAGATGAAGATGTAGATGTTGTCTTTGGTGGGGAGGATGAATATCTTTAGAAGTCATTAGAGAAGACTAGGAAAGAGACATTGAGAAAGAAAGCATAAAGTAGTAGTGGGTCTAGCCCCGAGTCAGTAGCTCAGTTAGTAGTAGCTACAAATAATGAAAAAGGAAATGGTCAAAGCCAATCATCAAGTGATGTGTAGCAAAATAAAGTTGTATTTATAGAGATGGATGAATCTGTGTGGATTTTATAGCTTGATGAAGGTGTGTGGATAACGAAAGGATTTCATAAATAATGATAGTAGATCCTTAAATTTAATTTTGTAAAGAGTTCTATTGTATTCATTACAGTTATATTAGGTCTTTGTTTTTTATATCATATTGCTTTGTACTATCTCATTGTTTTATAACTCTAATTTTGTTATTGTTAAACCAAACACTCATAAACCTATAATTGAAGATTTATTTAAAGAGGATGATGAGGGTCTAGGTCCTATCAAAGAATATGATGTTGCAGAAGCCCTACGTGGGTGGACCTAGGTGAAAGAAATGGATATAGATCCCAATGATCTAAAAGTAGAAGAAGAGGAGGAAGTGGCAACAGATGATATAATTAAAGAAGCTTCTATTGGAAATGGTATGGCAAGGGCCTTATAACTATTGAAGGAAAGGGGAGCATTGAAAGAGTCTATGGAATGGGGTGGAATAAATATGGATAAGAAAAAGACCAAACTTTTTGGAGTATGAGATACCGATGGGACAAAAGAGATAAAATTAGATCATTTAGATGAGTTTGGACGTATTGTAAGATTATTTTCTTAATATTTCAATTGTCTAATGCTTTAGGCATGTTGGGCTCCCATTTTAATTCATTAATGTTTGTTTAGAGAAATCAGAAATTTATTTTTTGTCAATATATATTTGCAGATGGCACCTAAGGAAGATTTTCGGAAACTGTCACATAAGTTCCATGGAAAAGGCCCTCAAAAAATGAAACGGGAAAAATGTATGAAACTGTATCAGGAGGAATTGAAGCTTAAGAAAATGAATACCGTGGAAACCCCTTTGATGTCCATGGTAAAAATGCATGACACTTAGGCCAATCTCCATACTCCTTATATTGTTCTTAGTGGTCAAATTAAACTAGGGTATGCTTATATTCTATGCAGTTCAAGAATGTATACTTTTAATTTGACCATTATCTCATTGATATATGATTATAATAATTGACTAATTTATCCATGCCTTTAACTGTTGTAGGAAATCAAGTGACCCACTAAGTGGTTTTCTTACTGTCGAGAAAGAGGTTACAAGAATCTTGACTCCAATGCTTGGTGATAGGAAGGTTGGTAGCTTTGAACTCAATATAATTTTCTTTTTCTCTATTTAGATGAAATTTGTTTATCAAAAGTATCTAGTACATTATATGTTGTCTCAGTATCTTGTAGTGTTGCAGATATTTTGATACAATTGTTGTTATCTTTGTAGGTTCAGCATTTCTTATGAATTAAGTGTAAATCTGAAGTTGGGACCATGGGTCCCCTAAAAAATTTGAAGACATGATATCATTAGACTTGGCACTTTCCTGCATGAAGATTACAAGTTTTTGTGGTCCATGAATACTATTGATGCTAAAGGTGTATGCAATCCTCTTTGTGACGTCCCCAAAAGTAGCTTGTTGTAGAAATAGATAAAATGGGTAAGAAAAAATTTCTTTTCTTTAATAGAGCTTTAAACCATCCAAGTAAGTTCTTTGGAATTGAAAGAATGCAAAATATGTTTGTTAACCTATTTTATCGATAACCTTTAAACTGCATTCACACTGATATCATCATGAAAAATAAACATGCACAACATAAATACACAAAGGTCAAAACAACCATATTCACGTGGTTCACCTCGTCCATGAGACTACGTCCACCAAATTGTTAGTCGTTATATTAATTCTTCCATAAAAAGGGTACAATGACATGGCTTACCTGTTACAGTTCGATTTCTCCTCGAAACAAGGCAAGTGTAGTGGAAAATATGTATTTCCCAATCCCAAAAGGGATGTTTACGGCTCAGCTCTGCACCATCAATTAGCATACAAACTATACCGGCTTAACCGAGAATGAGCTCCCGGCCAAACACCATGAGTTATTATCTAGTCAAAAAGGACAGCTTAATCTCTATCTTAGCATGCTGCTTGTCCATGGTTCCTTCTAGATTTATAACATATGTCAACGATCCATATTTCAATAATACATTAATACAGGATTAAACTTTTAAAACATAAAAACATATAGATTAGCATAGCCTTCAACCAGTGGCTTCAAGTTGCGCATGAACTTGAGTAAGCCCAAAACAGAGGCATAACCTGGATTAGCCATGGGGAATAGTTTAACCTTTGTACTACATATAGAAAGTAGTTTTCCTGATCGATTTTCCTTCTGCAAACATGGTCCAACATAGAGATTTTATGAATAACACTATTCAACTTCAGATTGATTTCAACAAGAGATTTATGAATATCACTATTCGAACTTCAGAGATTTATGAAGATCACTATTCAATTTTAGATCGATATCATGAAATATATTTACACATCTACACAGGCTGCTATTTGACAGAAAAGGTTTGGGAGTGACTTTGAATATATCTCAGACTGTTCTTCAGATGTTAAGTCCACGCTGCTATTGACTATCATTACTTTGTTACGAATCATTATTTTTAAATAATGTTGTAAATTTCCGAAGTGATATAAAACTACAAGCCAAGGTAAAAGTACCATGTTTGTAACGCTACAAAAAGAGTGAGAACAGACATGCGGACACAAAATATTACACTTAACTAATATGGTAGCCCCAAAATCAATACCAATTTCAAACACTAAAAATTTATTGTAATCTAACCATAACTTATTGATATAAACTAAGTGCAAGATCCCAAAAATAGGTGTGAATCCCTCTGTCTACACAAGACAAATAGATGTGCACACTCTACTATAGAAGCCAAAGGATCCACCTTTGACGAGCTATGATAAGACACAATGGAGATCAAGCCATCATGCAAACCATCGACATCATTTTCATGAAAAAGGTAAGGATAAAACAGAGTATGACCAGCAGATTGGTCATGAGCATAGAGGAAAATGGGGTCTATCAAGCATAAATCCAGCTATTATTCAACCTGCAGATCGATCGATGCATGAGTCAAAAACTGAGTTAGACAAAGCACAACACCAAGTTGTAAGGCAACACTAGATAGATGAAATCGTGGTCATAGAAACAGGGTCCAGACATGCATAGTTCCTGACTATGAATAAATCTCCAGACTGATAAAGACGTGGCATATAACCCAACTAACAAACAAGGCACCGATCATGCAAAAACCCCAGATCGAAATAATGAAATAGATTTTGGCATGCAATCACCAAAATGAAAGGGCCGTGGGCATATATAACAACTAAAATTCACAAAGGCATTTACAACACAAAGGGGGTTTAGATCAATTCTTTGTTGAAGAAACGTTGCACAATACCGGGTTTACATAGAGGAATAAACTCAAACATCCAGATTGATTCTTTGCACAATGACAGAGTTTTAAATAAAGAGAAATCCCAAAGATCCAGATCAATTTCTCGCTGGATAATGTGGTACAAAGGCATCGATCATGCAAAAACCCCAGATTGAAATAATGAAACAACTTTTTGACATGTAGTCACCAAAATGAAAGGATCATGGGCATCAATTGCATTCACTTGAATCCATGAAAGCGTTTAAGCAAATGAACACATCGCATTCACTAGAATCAATGAGAAACGTTTTAAATAATGAATAGACCGCATCCACCAAAACCAAAATAACAACGTTTTTTTTACTAAGCATAGATAAGCCAAAGATCGTTTTTCTTCTAAAAACATGGCATATTTAAAACATCTAATGAAGAAGCCCAGATTCATGCAAACCCATAGTTTGAAAGTATAGCAGCGTTTGTCATGCATTCACCATATTAAAGAGATTGTGGGCAGATAGAAAACCCCAAATCGAAGTACTTTGGCAGCGTGTGACATCATTAAAATGCGATTTCCAGATCAATCTAAAAAGCAGAAATTTTTGACAAAGCATAAATAAAATAAAAACATAATAGCCTAGCACACTCCGCGATCTCAAATCGTTGCACAACCAAGCCTCCAAATACCCAATCGATATTGTGGCCAAAGTACACAGTGTTCAGACATGCAAAAATGCCAGCTTTATAGAAACCCTCAGGGTGATGAGGATCATGGCATAATACACAACATAATGAACATCCAGACTATAAACATTTATCAGCTCGTGGCATGATAACAGAGGTATGGAAATATCAACAACAACCAAAATGCAAAAGTAATATACTCTGATAGATTGCTGGGAGATCACGCCCCCTTCTTGACAATGGACTTCGGTCCTTTTTCTTCAAGATTTACACCATTCCTTCCTAAGATTATAGAAATTTGAAAGGCGCCCCATTTACTTTGCATTTCTCTCCTTTAATAATGTGTAGGTCCCTCGTTTCCTTCTCCCCGAGTGCGTGTGGGATTAGTAAGATATATCGTTTTTTTTTAAATATCTTATGCATAATTAATAAGCATTTTTTTTATTCTACAATCATTTCTATTCTAATTCTGACATTTCCAAAGCCAGGGCTTAAGAAAAAAGGTCTTATAAAATTCCTACTCCATATAAACCTTTTCTTCTTTCCTTTTTTAATAACATAATTCACTATTAAAACAAAATTCCTTTCCTTCTATAAGAAAAACCAAATTGTCTTGATTCAACTATATATGTATATGTATATATATATATATATATATGGTATCCATTTTAATTCTTTTAGTATACCAATGTATGGTGCCTTGTACTAGGTTTTCATTTTTGGATTTGGGGTCATGAGGGGACATCACATCCTTTCCCCCTTAGAGTTAGCACCATCCTCGGTGTTACTTGTTTATGTATTGCTTGCATTTGTGTTTCCTAATCCCTCTGATTATTTGTATTGGGTCCTCATCCTAAATTTATAACCATACACATGCATATATATTAGCATCGACATTGAAAACAATGTATAACTCAGAAATCCAACACTATACAATTTCCAGAATCCACATGTCAGTTCTATTTTCCAAATAAATAGACATATTACCTCATGGGTACAAGTTTACCTATAATGTACATACCTCTTCCTAGCATTATTCTTTTCTTTGGATGTCCTCCATCCCAGCACTTCAAGTGCTAATAGTACTTCAAGTACCAATTCAAGCCACCCAACACAAGTACGATACCCTTCCTTAGGCGTATCTCCTTCTTGTGCTATTCAGGGTGCTTCGCCATTATTTTTTTCTCTAGATGTCCTTTGTCCTAGCACTCCAAGTGCTAATAGTACTTCAAGTACCAATTCAAGCCACCCAACACAAGGACGATACCCTTCCTTAGGCGTATCTCCTTTTTGTGCTATTCAAGGTGCTTCATCAAGCTAAGGCACCTCCGTTCTCGCACACCCCTATAGTGCCTAAAGGTTATTCTCTTCAGAGAGTCCCCCACTCTTGTGACAGTCCTCTCAATGTGTGTGGAAGGAGTCTTAACCAAAATGTCTTACCTCTAGGAATCCCCAGAATGCATAGTGGTCCCTCGCTGGCCCGGGGGAAAACAAGGTAGCTTTCATCCACTACCTTCATCACCACTTCCTCGTGGTGACAACCTTTTTCACATGAAATCTTTCTCATATCTTCTTAACTCATTACAGTCCTGGAGCTTTATCCTTCCTCATGGCCACAATTTTCCATGCATGTAATCACTCCATAGGTGTCAGCTCATCATATCATTGATTCAAAGAACATAAAACCTTTTAGCATAAGTCATGTCTTAGTTCATTTCTCATTCATCAGATGCGAGTCTTTATACTAGTGCACTCTTTTTACCACTAAGGAATTCTATTGATTTCTTAATCAAAATGCATTTTATTACTCACCTCGGCTACACTGTATCCCAAGTTCATAAGTAAATCTACTTTCATGTTTTGAAAGATTTGTTGTCGTACCTTGTGAGTACGTATGAAAGATCAATAGTCTCCATGTGTATCACCTAATTTCCTAAGCTTCACTTGCATGCCTATTATCACATTAGTTGTAAGCTTGTACCTAATCACAACCTCTCATTCCGTTTCTGCATGCACCTAGAATTCATTTAGTAGTTTAATGAAATCTAATTAGAAATTCTTCTCATAGCCATTCCCATTCTACTTTATAACAGTTGACAAGATAGCATCTTATATCATCATTCACCACTACTTCCAAAGATATTATTTTATGGCAAGAAGATAGCAATTCTATAAAAAAATTTACCTTAGGTTTATGTCCATTTAGGACACAAGGTCATATGCTATTGCGTGCATACCTGTAGGAGGAGCATCAAGGGTCTGGTCCAGCCACCTTTGGAATCGAAAATTTGTTCAACTTGTTGAGCAAGCCCAATCATCACAGTTGTCTTTAGTCACCAGCAATTGTTAATAAAATGTTAGTGTTTATGCATTTTAACACTTCCATTCGACACCATGTACATTTTTCATTTAGACGTGGTGCGGAAACAAGCTAAGCAAATACTGAAACAAGGTCTTTCAAGAAGTGCAAGAAACAATAGATTTTAACAAATAAGCATTAAAGCATTTTCTTAATATGCAACTGGTGGGGATTTAACTGAATTCCCTTTGTCTGTAGGAGAATTAATGTTAATACGCCACTTGAATACCATTTTATGATTCTAATAACATGAAGTGACTTCTCTTTTGTACTACAGTCACCCATTTTTTCTTTACAATTTTACTCTTTGCTAGGCCTCAATCAGTGTTGTTTAAGAACAATGCCCATAATGAACATAATGCATTTAGGCTCCCAAAACGTATTATGGGACCTACTATAAGTTTTTCATTGCAGCATCCTAAAGTGATGTAAGATAGTATGTACCGATGCATCATTGTAGTTTCATATTTTCTATGTATAAATACTCAATCAAGTTTCTTTATATCTAACTATTTTGTTAAGATAAGAAAATCATCTGCTTCTTAGTAGACAGTAGTATCATAAATCCTAATAAGTTGAACTATCGACAATTTGATGAAGCATCCTTTGAAAATTTTAACAACAATACAACATGTGTAGCAGCAACTTGACATTTAATAGAAAAAGGACTCGACCTTTGATTTCCTATTCAAGACCGTCTAGGAATCTTAGCAAGAAACTCCATTCCTTGAATAAAACAGAATTAATCTGAGCAAACCTTCTTGAGTTAACAGGGATCCAATTTCCGCAGTCTATATAAAATCATTACACATGATACATATTATGAAGAAACTCTATCAAATGGTATGAAAATATAACATTGGTTGATGAATGCTATTGAATTCCCCGGATTTCAAACACAATATAATATACTAAGATTCATCAGTTCATCTCGAATATTCATGAAAGGTTATACTTACCAGTGCAATAACCATTAGGTACTTCCATTTAGGCTGAAAAAACAGTTAATATTTGCAAATAAAATGGATATGAAATTTACCTCTTGGTAACATCAACTTCTAACTTCCAAGGGTCAGGAGCAATTAGAACTTAGGATAGTTATTTTTTTTGAGAGCCCAGTAAAATCTCTCAATTTGCGAGAGAAAAATAAATTGTTTTAAATTTTTCACAACTAATCAAAGCTTATACATTTTATTCTTATACTATTTTGTTATGTATTGCTACAACATTCTTAGTATGATTGACTAAGAACCCAGTTGGAATTGCTACAATTTTACTTCCATTATGTATGTATGGTACCTTATGGCATTTAAAGTGCTGGTGAATGTAATTCTACATACTGGTGGAATCGGCTGAACTTCCAAAGGAGAATAATTTTATGCAATGCAGTGGTATGCATGTATCTGAGAAAACTTTATGTAATGCACATCGTAGTGTGACCAAATATTACCTGATTCAGTGAAGTCAAGTTTTTCATATATAGGCACTGTAGATTGGTTTTTGAGCCTGTAAAGCTTGGGGCCTAAAAACTTAACTCCCCACATTTTTGGCACCTAGGATCTTGCCATAGCATGGGAAGTATAGCCATAGATTTTGAGGCAGTACTTAATGTAATTATCTAAACTACTAATTTTAAGAAAAATTATGGGCATGCATGTCATGAGAATCTGTTCAAGAAGAATATTTTACCAATGTACAACTCCAAATTCTACAGATCCACATAATGAAAACTAAAAAATCAACCCAAAATAGTAATAGTAGAAGGATATGCTGCATAATAACTGTCCTTTACATTTTATACCATAGATAGAACATTCATCATGCTGAGAAACTTAATAGAGTGACTAGCACGGTACTCATCTAGTTTCAATTAGACAACTGATCCTGAGAAGGTATGAACTGCCGCATCACAGCTTCTTCCAAGGTAATTCGACCTTCCTGCAAAATAATCATGTTAGCCCATTCTTAAGGGTCCAGTGTTGTAGCTAGCTCTGATACCATATGTGACGTCCCCAAAAGTACCTTGTTGCAGAAATAGATAAAATGGGTAGGAAATATTTTCTTTTCTTTAATAGAGATTTAAACCATCCAAGTAAGTGATTCAGAATTGAAAGATTGCAAAATATGTTTGTTAACCTATTTTATCGATAACATTTAAACTGCATTCATATTGATATCATCATGAAAAATAAACATGCACAACATAAATACACAAAGGACAAAACAACCATATACACGTGGTTCACCTCGTCCATGAGGCTACGTCCACCAAATTGTTAGCCATTGTATTAATTCTTCCATAAAAAGGGTACAATGACACGGCTTATCTGTTACAGTTCGATTCCACCTCGAAACAAGGTGAGTGTAGTGGAAAATTTGTATTTCCCAATCCCAGAAGTGATGTGCATGGCTCAGCTCTGCACCATCAGTTAGCATACAAACTATACCATCTTAACCGAGAATGAGCTCCTGACCGAATGCCATGAGTTAGTATCTAGTCAAAAAGGACAGCTTAAGCTCTATATCAGAATGTTTCTTGTCCATGGTTCCTTCTAGATTTATAACATATTTCAATGATCCATCTTTCAATAATACATTAGTACAAAATTACACTTTTAAAACATAAAAACATCTAGATTAACACAGCCTTGAACCAGTGGCTTTGAGTTGCGCATGAACTCGACTAAGCCCAAAACAGAGGCATAACCGAGATAAGCCATGGGGAACAGTTTAACCTTTGTACTGCATACAGAAAGTATTTTTCCTGATCAATTTTCCTTCTACAAACGTGGTACAACACAGATATTTTATGAAGAACACTATTCAACTTCAGATTGATTTCAACCAGATATTTATGAAGATCACTATTCAAAATTCAAAGATTTATGAAGACCACTATTCAATTTCAGATCGATATCGTGAAATAGATTTACATAGCTACACAGGATGCTATTTGACAGAAAAGGTTTGGAAGTGACTTTGAATATATCTTAGACTATTCTTGAGATGTTAAGTCCACGTTGCTATTGACTATCATTACTTTGTTCCGAATCATTATTTTTAAATGATGTTGTAAATTTCTGAAGTGATATAAGACTGCAAGCCAAGCTAAAAGTACCATGTTTGTAACGCTACGAAAAGAGTGAGGACATACATGTGGACCCAAAATACTACACTTAACTGATATGGTAGCCCCAAAAACAATACCAATTTCAAACACTAAAAATTTATTGTAATCCAATCATAAATTACTGATATAAACTAAGTGCAAGATCCCAAAAATAGGTGTGAAGCCCTCTGCTTACACAAGACAAATAGATGTGCGCACTCTGCTATAGAATCCAAAGGATCCACCTTTGATGAGCTATGATAAGACACAATGGAGACCAAGCCATCATGCAAACCATCGACAGCGTTTTCATGAAAAAGGTAAGGATAGAACAGAGTATGACCACCAGATTGGTCATGGGCATAGAGGAAAATGGGGTCTATCAAGCATAAATCCAAGCTATTATTCAACCCGCAAATCGATCGGGGCATAAGTAAAAAACTGAGTTAGACAAAGCACAACACCAAGTTGTAAGGAAACACCAGATCAATGAAATCGTGGTCATAGAAATAGGGTCTAGACATGCAAAGTTCTCGACTATGAAGAATTCTCCACACTGATTAATACATGGCATATAACCCAGCTAATGAACAAGGAACTGATCATGCAAAAACCCCAGATCGAGATAATGAAATAGCTTTTGACTCGCAATCACCAAAATGAAAGGGTTGTGGGAATATCGAACAGCTAAAATAAACAAAGGCATTTACAACATGAAGAGGGTTCATATCGATTCTTTGCTGAAGAAACGTTGCACAATACAGGGTTTACATAGAGGAATAAACTCAAACATCTAGATCAATTCTTTGCACAATGACATATTTTTAAATAAAGAGCAATCCCAAATATCCAGATTGATTTCTTGCTCGATAATGTGGTACAAAGGCACTTATCATGCAAAAACCCCATATTGAAATAATGAAACAACTATTTGACATGCAGTCACCAAAATGAAAGGATGTGGGCATCAATCGCATTCACCCGAATCCATGAAAGCGTTTAAGCAAATGAATAGATCACATTCACCAGAATCAATGAGCAATTTTTTAAATAATGAATAGACTGCATCCACCAGAACCAAAATAACATCGTTTTTTTAAACTAAGAATAGATAAGCCAAAGATCGATTTTATTCTAAAAATGTGGCATATTTAAAGCATATAATGAACAAGCCCAAATTCATGCAAACCCACAGTTTGAAAGTATAGCAGTTTTTGCCACACATTCACCATATTGAAGAGATCATGGGTAGATAGAAAACCCCAGATCGAATTACTTTGGCAGCGTTTGACATCATTAACATGCGATTTCAAAATCAATTTAACAAGCAACAATTTTTGACAAAGCATAAATAAAATAAAAGCATAATATCCCAGCACAATCCGCGATCTCAAATCATTGCATAACCAAGCCTCCAAATACCCAATCGATATTGTGGCCAAAGTACATAGTGTTCAGACATGCAAAAATGCCAGCTTTATAGCAACCCTCAGGGTGATGAGGATCATGGCATAATACACAACATAATGAACATCCTGACTATAAACATTTATCAGCTTGTGGCATGATAACAGAGGTATGGAAATATCAACAACAACCAAAATGCAAAAGCAATATACTCTGATATATTGCTGGGAGATCATGCCCCCTTCCTCACAATGGACTTCGGTCCTTTTTCTTCAGGATTTACACCATTCCTTCCTAAGATTATAGAACTTCGAGAGGCACCCCCTTTCCTTTTCATTTCTCTCCTTTAATAATGTGTAGGTCCCTCATTTCCTTCTCCCCAGGTGGATGTGGGATTAGTAAAATATATCAATTTTTTTTAAAAATATCTTATGCATACTTAATAAGCATTTGTATTTATGCTACAATTGTTTCTCTTCTAATTCTGACATTTCCAAATCCAGGGATTAAGAAAAAAGTTCTTATAAAATTCCTACTCCATATAAACCTTTTCTTCTTTCCTTTTATAATAACATCATTCACTATTAAAACAAAAGTCCTTTCCTTCTATAAGTAAAACCAAATTCTCTTGATTCGACTATATATGTAT
>LPNX010985835.1:792558-815260 GCA_001517045.1 Pseudotsuga menziesii
GGGGAAGGAGGAGGAGGAGGATGGAGAAGAGAAGTGGGGAAGGAGGGAGAAGGGAAGTGGGGGAGGAGGAGGGAGAAGGGAAGTATGGAAAGAGGAGGGTGGAGGAGAAAGAGGAAAAGGAGCAAAGGGAGGAGTAGAAGTAGGACCTGGAGGAGGAGGAGGTGGAGGAGAGGGATGAGATGGAGGGCATAAGAGGAGGGATAAGGGAATTTGGGAAGGAGGAGGGTGGAGGAAAGGGAGGAGAGGAGGAGGAGGAGAAGGGTGGAGGAAAGGGAGGAGAGGAGAAGGAGGAGGAGGATTAAGGTAAGTGAAGAAGGGGGAGGAGGAGGAGGATAATGGAGGAGGAGAATGAGAAAGAGGAGGAGGATAGGGCATAGGACGAGGGAGAAGGAAAGTGAGGAAGGAGGGAGAAGAGAGGAGGAGGAGACATAGGGCATAGAAAGAGGGAGAAGGGAAGTGGGGAAGGAGGATGATGGAAGAGAAGGGAGGGGGTGAGGAGGAGGGAATATGAGTAGTGTGAAGGGAAGTGGGGAAGGAGGAGAGGGGAGGAAGAGGAGGAGGAGGAGGAGAGGGAGGAGGATGAGGGAAAAAGAGGAGGGTGAAGTGAAGTAGGGAAGGAGGAGGAAGGGGAAGGAGGATGCGGAGGAGGAGGAGGAGGGAGGAGGAGGAAGAGAGGGAGGGAATAGGAGGAGGGTGAAGAGAAGTGGTGTGGGAGGAGAAGGATAATGAAGGAGGAGGAAGAGGAGACGGAGCACAGGAGGGAGAAATGAAGCGGGGAAGGAGGGAGGAGGGTGGAAGAGAAAGAGGAAGATGAGGGACAAGAGGGATGGTCATGGAGGAGATTGAAGGATGGAGGAGGACAAGAAGGGAGGGTAGAGGAGGGAGGAGATGGTGGGTGAAGGAGGAGGGAGGAGACAATGGGTGGAGGAAGATGAGAAGGGAGAAAAGAGGAGGTCGGGGCAGGAGATAGTGGGTAGAGGAAAAGGAGGAGAAGGGGGGAGGGAGGAGACGATGGGTGGAGGAGGAGGAGGTAGAGGGTGGAAGGGAGAAAGTGGAAGGAAGGAGGAGAGTGGGGGGAGGAGAGGGTGGGAAGAAGAGAATGAGGAGGGAGGAGAAGGGAAGTGAGTGGAGGAGAGGGTGCTTGAAGGAGAAGGAGGAGGGTATAGAGGGAGGGCCCTAGAGGTGGATGAAGGTTGGGGGAAGGATGAAGGACTTGAGATAGGCTTATATCACATTTGCATCTTGTAAGACAGAAAGTCTTTGATTTCCTTATTTTTCTCCTAGGCTTGGGTAATTTCTCAACATAGACATTCTAGTTTAATTAATAGTTATATTATTTCCTTCAAGACTTAAACCCCATTTTAGATGCTACTTTTTTAGAAGTAGTTAAATGAGGTTGTGTGACACACATGACATGTATTGTGTAAAACAAACATAGATCCATATTAAACCTAGATCTAGGAAGAACCAAGAGGGATCCAATTTATTTAGGTGTAAGTTATTTTTATCTTAAAATTTTAAATGTTCATAATGTTCATAAAAAATTACACCTCAAACATTTTTATCACTTTAGTGGTAAATTTGGGTTTAACAAGGATCTTTTAATTAATTTTCATTTAGTTTTATTATTTGGTGAATTTATTTTGGATTGAGTGGACACTATATAAATATATGAATCCATAATATAATTTTTTTTATTTTTGCACCGATAGAAGCGAGGTGTTCTTAGCCCGGTATGGGGGAGATCCTGTCACGTTAGTCACATTATGCTAACCGACATAAAAAAACTTTATGTTAAATCACAAATTAAAAATATAAAATGTGAAATATAAATTACATATGGGATAAAATAAAATAAAATAAAATAAACTAGCATAGATCCATAAATTACATCCCTTTGGGTGCTTGATAAATGCAGGTTTTAAAATGGATTTATGCTAATTTACTAGATTTGTTCTTTACAAAATGACCATTTATATTTTTGTAAGTTGTTTTTTTATTCTCTCTAATATATATTAAGTGGTAATGATTAATGGAAATGTTAAAATCTTTTTTAAAATATATTCAACCTTCTAATATTCTAGCCTTTTTATTTTATTTCATTTTTAATTACTTTTAAAATAATTTAAATTAACTAACTTTATTTACAATTCACCATAATATAATAAAACATTTTTTATTATAAAATTTAGATATATTTTGGTGTGGCTTTAGACTAGAATTTTGATATATTTGATTATGGATTATTGATTAGAATAAATGAGTGTCATCTGAATAAAATTGATGAGATCAATGTGTGTTTAACCTAGAACTACACCAAAAAAGAGAATATAGAGAAAAACATGTCACCTAATTTATCAAAGAATAAAAACCCAATAATAAAAGTTAATGAAAAGTAATTAAAAGATCCATGTTAAACCCTGATTTACCAAACACTAAAGGGATCAAAATGTTTAAGGTGTAATTGTTTATGAACATTTAAAAATTTAAGATAAAAATAACTTACACCCAAAGAAATTGGATCCCTCTCGGTGCTTTCTAGATCCAGGTTTAAGATGGATCTATGGTGGTTTATTTATGTGGGTTAACATAATTTTTTTTATATTTTAGCTACCATAACGTGACTAACATGACAATCAAAATGTGTCAGGATATCCCCCATACTAATAATGACATTTTATTATTTTCTCAAGCAAATTTCTTAAAAACAAGAGGATTTTTTAGCAATTGAACTTCTAAAGTTGTTTACCTCAGAAAACTTGAACCACTATTTAAGTTATAGCTTTTAGAAATTATTCAGATGATATTACGACATACATAACATGTATGCCGTAATACCATATTTTTTTGATTTGGTCAAACTATCTTCATAAAAAGAGGAGGTTGTTTTGATTTGGTCAAACTATATTATTGTTGTATTAAGAAGTTGTTTGAATTTGTTTTTTATGGTATGGATATAGAAGTCCGAGTGAATTAAACTTATCTATTGATATCACCTATGAGATTTATGAGTGTCCTTCATTTATTTACAATAATTTCCCATGGTGCTTGTACTATGGGAAGATATCCATTGCTTAACTAATGGCCATTGGTATCAAATTTTGGTATACGAAATAGGTTTCCTTATTGGTATGGAATTACATATTTAAAATCAACTTTGATTCAACCAATATTCTATTCATTTGTAAATACATGGCATAACATAGGGAAATATGTTCAAACTAGTATTCTTTTTAATTTTACTTAACTAAAGTTAATTTTTAAAAGTCGTAAATTAATTTTTAAAAGCCATATTCTTAGCACCTTGAAATCAATTCAAGTACCCATCCATTCAAATATTTTTCATTGACAATTAAACATCTAAAACAATGACAATCCCACAAAAAGTAGACTAACACAAAAATAATTACGTATAATTCAACAAAATTTTAATTGATAATTTAAACAATCCATCATTTCATCTTTTGAAACAAGAGATATTCCACATGCATATATCATGCCAGGGAAGAAATGATACCAATACATTGTTTATTTACATTTCCCAAAGCTATTTATAAAATCTAGGAACAAGAACAACCATAACCACTCTTAAATAGTAACAATAAAACATACAAATTCATCAAAAAAGCATCCATGAATGATATCTTTTGAATTTTGAGCTCTTTGATGCTAAAAAATCATAATTTGAGCATATGTATCCATGAAAATATACACTAGAAAATCACAAACTATATTGCATAAATAAATTCTAAATATTATAGTACAATTAAAAAGTACACCATTTTATCTAAATATATAAATTCACCATCACTGCAATGCATTAATATGGTTACAAAGCACTGCTTAGTAAACAAAAAAAACATGTCCATGATGTGTTCAAGTAAACTCAACTCACTTCCATGAAACCATAAACATTAAAAAAAATGCATTGCTCTATAAATATAAAGACTCACAAAAAATGGTGCACCTTTATTTATCGAGATCATCATACAACCCACACAAACTTTAGGTCTACGATGCGTGTTGATGAACTAAATGCACTACCACCAAAACCATAAAAAAATTAATTAACTTAGCAGTTCTTTTTCACTATATTCACACCATTTTCGGTGCCTTGGTATATAGAAAGAGAATTGTGTAGTGAACAAAAATAAAAATTTCAAGAATATCGATGCTTTTTATATATATTAGTTCACCTCTATCAATCCATCGACGAGATACACAAATTAAATTTCTAACATGTTTTCACTCTATATATCCTAGCACACCACAACAGTTGGTAGGTATATATATGGTACACCAACATTATATAACCACAAAAAAAACACCTCAATATTAGAGCATCAATAGTGGTACTCTTATGTTAGAGCATTGGTAGTGGTTCTCTTATGTTAGAGTGCCGATTCAATGCACATATATTTTGAAAGAACTATGAGTTGTGTCACATATATTAAGAATAGACATATAGATGTGATATTTTTTGATAATAAACATCCTTAATGGTGTTGCAACAATGGTGAGCTACGTTAGTAGTTGTGTTGGTGTTAGCTTGAGTTGCAAGAGGAAAGTCTACACACTTAGTTGAAGAGAAACATAGTATTGCTATAATGTTTTCATGTTCCCAAAATTTCGTTGCACATGCCAGACCTTGAAGATGTGTTGGATACTAAGTGTTCAAGAAAATGACAATTCTTACTCTATTCTTTTGGTTTCGTGTGAGGGAAAGATAATTACAAAAAATAATTTGTCTTTTTAAAATACAAAGGACTTTCTTTGAAATGTATCAATGTGTCCAAATAAGATTGTTTTCACATAGTGAACCCAAAACTATAGGAATCGACATGAACTAGTATAGTCATATGTGTCATTGATGATTCTCGAGTAAACTAAGCTCCTTTGGTTGCAATGTTTGTGAATTAGAGTGATTTTAAAGAAGGAAGTGGGTATGCTTCAACTATGGAGAAAATTTTGTCTCTAATATGTATCGATGTGCTTGAAAATTCATTGAACACAACAAACCCAAAATACGTGTTGGTTACTAGAAGGTTAATGTGGCACTTGCTCGATTATTTTGGTCCTATCATCCTATGTTTGGGACAAGACTTCATATGATTAATTTTATGTTTTTAAAATTTAATACTTTATTTGAAACTTTGTTAGACACGGCTGAGTCTTTGAAGTAGCGAAGGGTCTTAGAATCTAATCCTTGTTATCTTCTAGATTTACCCCTCAAAATAGTGTCAATAAAGATAATATTTGAGTCCCCAAAATCTAGTATAGGGATGATGTGGAGGTCACTCTTACTAAAATGTTGGTGATTTTATCACTCAAGGGGTTATCTCTATCATATCTAAAATTCAAATATTAACAGCTACAGTAAAATCCTTTTTCAGTAATGCCAACAAATACTTTAAATATGCAAATACATTCTTTCAAATATGCAATTAGAAGTTATGATTTTTGTAATGCTCTACTTGCCGGGTAGAGCACTAAGTCCTAAACTTTAACAAAAAATTGGCATTTACTCTTAATTTGATTTTTTTTTTAAGTCCTAATATGTGACAGCAAAAATTACATGAATTTTTATTCAGATTTCATTTATTTATAAAATAAAGAGATGGTTACACCGAAGAATACCTGGAATTAATCCTGCTCCTGAATCCCGCTTCTGTAGCCTTACCTTTCCCTTGGCTTGGACTTGTCCAAGCCTTGATGCCAATCCGGATGATCCACCCTGCCGACCAGCAAACCTGCTGGCCCTAGGAAACCAATGGGTTTCCTAGCCCTCAAGCCCACGTACCGATAAACCCGATAGCAACTTCCTTATTTTTCTGAGTGTAATTCACCCCCTGGAGTTAACCCCCTCCTCCAGTTTTCTTCCCTCTCTACTCCATCACTTTCTTTCCTTTGTTCTTTCGTAAAAATTTTCTCTCAACTACTCTACCCAAAATCCTCGAAAATAATCCCCTTTGAACCATTTGATCTCCCTCCTTAAACCCCCTTCCCTTCCTTTCTTCCACCGCCTTCCTTCTTCCACCGCCTTCTTCATATTTAAATTAATTTATTATTTAGTTCTTTTCTTGGGCAATCAACTAGTTCAGGTTTTAAGACATTTGTTGTATGTATTTAATTTATTTTCTTGAATTGTACAATTTTCACCCCTGGTGAGATGGTGGGGATTTTCTAGATGCATATCCTATTGAATTGTATGTGTAGATTTAAAATTTAACCAACTGTCATAATATTACCCGATATTGTTTGTTTTTATGCTAATGGTAAAATGGTAAAATAATATTGTAATTTAGTATATGTTATTCATAACTTAATAAAAATTACTTAACAATAAACATTAATAAATAATAATAATAATGGATAATGACAATAAAATAATAATTATTATTATTAATCAATAAATAATTAATTGCAGTATTATTATTACTTGTTTGAAATGATAAAATTGACATGTTTATGTTTATTGTTAAGTCCCTCCCCACACATGTATTTTTAATAAATAAGGTACATTTACACGTTTAAATAAATCACAATTGCTCAGTTAACCCATTCAACTATTTAATGTTGTTCAATTAATATTTCATACTAGCGTACATGTGTGAGGTGTGCATGCATGGCCAGTACATGCATAGGCTGCACATGTACTATAACCAAAACACCTAAATTCTAGCTGATACAAGAAATATTTCACGCAACAAGACAACTATACAGATATAATATGATTTCTTTTGACATTCAGAGTTATTTAACAGTTATGTTCTTATTAATTAGTCAATTAAGATTGATACCTACCATCACTAATCTGGTATCATAAATGTCCAACACACAACAATAATAACTAATATGTCAACCATCCTAACCTACATCTACATCCTCCATATCCTTCCTCTGCTAGTACAAAGTGGATGCCAGTTGTACTGACATTCCCACACAGAACCTGAGAGCGGTAGCATCGGCTAACTAGAGGACCTAGCCTCTCCTAGCAGGCATTCGACCATCGTCATCACAACAACTTGGGGAGCGTGTCTCAGCACTGCCCTCCCATGACCTTGGGTATCAAAGTGACATAGGGTGGTAAATGCATCCATACCTCTCAACATAATGGGTACATACACATCAAACCATACTACGTTCCTATCGAGTTTATTGGTACGTCTCATTGTATCATCACTTGGAAATTAAGGATCTTCTTCAAGATATGTATTGATTCATACTTTGCATCACATACTTGGCTATCACATAGCCCCTGGACCCTGCAGGTTAGCACTATGCAAACATGCATTCATAACAATATTAAGTCAATAGCTGTTCCATATTATCAATATTATTTCCTTTCATCACATAAAATCACAAAATAAATCACATCATGGACGGGTGCCCATGCACCACATCATACCAACGATGACTATCAACTATATATTTTTGCTATGAAATAAAGGAATTTGATTACAACTACTGCATGATAATCGCATAGGCACAATAATTTCATATAAATGATAATCATCATACATCATAATCAAAGCATCTACATAGGCATGTTAATCATTGTAGCATCATGATAAAAGCATAATATAAGCATGATAACATCATAATATCATAATTAGAGCATAATCCTGATAACAACATAACATCAGTAAATAATCACATGCCCAAATATAGTTTATGAAGTATAGTTGAGTCCACAGAAAATAATTAAATACACTATAATAAGTGTAAGTGATAAATATGTCGGAGTCAAAATATGGGGAACTACATACACCCACCCTTCAGGAAACTTCGTCCCAAATTTATGGTCAAAATAGTGAGGGAAAGTCTCGACGCATAGTCTCTGTGTCCTCCCAGGTAGCAGATCCTGGGCTATACTTGTCCCACTAGACCTTGAATTCATCCAAATGTCAAATACGGAGCCGTCAAACTCTATGATCCAGTATACGTAATGGTTCGTCCGTGAAGGTTCCCTCGTCCGAGACCTGTAAGTCCTTCCAATGAATCTTGTGAGACTCATCGGCTATGTAATGTCGCAATACTGAAACATGAAATAAATTATGAGTCCTATACAAGTGGGGTGGCAGTGCAAGACAATAAGCTACCGGTATGATTCTTTCAAGAATCTCGAATGGCCCTATAAAGCGAGGTGACAAATTGGTCCCCTTTCCAAATCGAATGGTACTTTTATTCGGTCGGATGCATATAAATACACGATCCCCTACCTCATAACTTCTATCAGTCTTGTGTGCATTAGCATAACTCTTTTGTCTATCCTGTGCTTCTTTAAGCCACTTCCTGATCTATACCACTTGCTCTTCCATCTCCTGAAGCAACTCAGGCCTGACTAAAACATGATCCTACAACCTGTCCCAACTGAGTGGAGTCCTGCAAAGTCTCCCATACAATTCCTGGTATGGAGGCATACCAATGGAGCTATGATGACTATTGTTATAAGCAAACTCTACTAAAGGAAGATATTTTTCCCACTGTGTTTGCTGATCCATAACATACATCCTAAGCATGTCCTCCATCACCTGATTCACCCTCTTTGTCTGCCCATCTGTCTCAGGATGATAAGCTAATCTCAAGCTCAGCTGGGTCCCTAATGTTGACTGCATGCTTGTCCAAAATCTGGAGGTAAACTTAGGGTCTCGGTTAGAAATTATCTTCTTTGGAACTCCATGAAGGCGTACAATTTCATTTATGAATACCCTTGATACATCCATCACATCATAAGTGTCTCTCACTAGAATGAAGTGGGCACTTTTGGTCAGTTTTTCGACCACCACGAGTATAGCATTATGTCTCGAGGATGTGAGGGGAAATCCCACAACGAAGTCCATGGAAATGACTTCCCATTTAGTCTCAGGAATATCATGAGGCTATAAGAGACCAGCTGGGTGTCGATGATCTGCCTTGACTTGCTGACATTCTAGGAATTTTGAAACAAAATCAACTACATCGCTCTTCATACCAACCCAGAAGAAGATCTTCTTCATGTCTGCATACATATTCTTCACTCCAGGGTGTGCACAATAATGTGCCCTATGGGCCTCTCTAAGGATTTCTTCCCTGAGATTACCTTCTTTAGGGATATACATCCTCCCTTGGTACCACAGCAACCCATCTTCCTCAATATGGTACCCATAATACTTCAACTCACACTTCTTCCCACTCTGAATATCAGAGGTTAATTTTATATACCAACCATCTCCCAAGAGTTGTTCTAGCACTTTCTCCTTCAAATCCACTCTCAAGGGGATCAAGGAGAAAATCCTCGACCTTCAGCTTAGAGCGTCTGCCACCACATTCTCCTTTCCTTTGATATATGAGATACCGAAGTCATACTCACTCATGAACTCAGTCCATCGTCGTTGCCTAGCATTTAGATCCCTTTGTGTAAAAATATACTGCAAACTCTGATGATCTGTTTTAAGTGTGAAACTTCTGCCAACCAGGTAGTGTCTCCATAATTTTAGTGCCAGCATTACTGCTGCCAATTCTAGATCATGTGTGGCATATTGCTCCTCATGAGGCTTCAACTTATGAGATGCATAAGTTATTACCCCACCTTCTTGCATCAGAACTTCTCCTAATCCTTGATTTGAGGCATCAGTACATACCATGAAGTATTTATCCATGTCTGGTACCCGTAAGATTGGTGCACTCATCAGAAATCTCTTTAATTCAGAAAAAACAACATCACAATCATTGGTCCTCTCATATTGGACTCCCTTTCACTGCAAGGTGGTGATCGGTTTTGTAATTTTGGAGAATCCTTCCACAAATATTTGGTAATACCCTGCTAATCCCATGAAGCTACACACCTCATGCGCATTCTTTGGAATTGGCCAATCCTCGATGGCCTTCACCTTTTCTGGGTCCACTGAGATCCCTTCTCCTGAGATGATATGCCCTAAGTAGTGAATCTCCTTCTGGAAGAAAGAACACTTTGAAAATTTACCAAATAGTTTATGTTCCCTTAAGCAAGTCAAGACTAACTGCAAGTGCTCCTCGTGCTCCTTCTCGTTCTTAGAATATATAAGAATGCCATATAAGAATACCTGAACAAAGTGGTCCAAGTAATTATGAAAGACACTATTCATGAGGCTCATGAATACTGCTGGAGCATTAGTCAAACCAAATGGTACTACTACGAACTCATAATACCCAAATTGAGTTCGAAAAGTAGTCTTAGGAATGTCATTTTCTTTAATCCTAAGCTAGTGATACCCCGACCACAAATAAATCTTAGAGAAGACTGATGTGCCTTTCATCTGATCAAATAGGTCATCGATTCTTGGTATAGGATACCTGTTCTTCACTGTGGCTTTGTTCAAATCCCTATAATCTATGCACAGTCGCAAACATCCATCCTTCTTCTTAACAAAGATCACTGGTGCTCCGCATGGTGAGATACTAGGTCTAATTAGTCCCAAGTATGGAAAGTATTTTAACTAGATCTCTAACTCTCAAAGCTCATGGGTTGTCATTCTATAAGGATTCTTTGAGATCGGCTCCACACCGGGTTTCAGTTCGATTGTGAAATCAAGCTCTCGCTCTGGAGGTAGTTGTGGAAGTTCTTCTGGAAAGACATCCTTGAACTCAGGTAATATTGGGTAAGAATTCAAGGAAGGTCCTTTACTATCGCTCACTGTCTCAACTACAAAAAACTGACATCCTTGTCTTAAACACCTTTAGATTTCACTGCGGAGATGAAACGGAGGGATATTTTCCTCTTTCGACCTTGTATTTGAATAGCTCAACCCTCATCATCAAGGAACAAGACTTTCTTCGCATAGCAATCCATGAAAGCTCTATGGCCCTCTAACCAATCCATGCCAACAATGAGGTCATAGGTACCCAAATTGGTGACATAAGCATCCATCTTAGTGGTGCACACTCCTAAGTCAACTTGACACCCCCTTACCTTAAGACCTACTACTTGTTTACCCCCTGACGCCATCTTGACCGATTCAAAATCATCGTGCTCGCAGGATACCAACCCACATTTATCTAATGCATATGGTGAAATAAAACTATCTATTGCACCAGGATCAAATAAAATTTTAAGTTTGACATTGTTTACTTTACCAGTGAATTCCACTACGGTGGACTGATGTTCTTCCTGGTGGTTGTGAACAGCTGCATGAATCCGATGAGTGTTATTAGAATTGCTCATGGATGTTTTTGTTCCTTCTGCATGCTGTTGGTCTTCCCTTTAGGACAATCCTGTTGAAAATGAGGACCTCCACATCCCCAACAAGATACATTAGGTGGTGTCTGCATGTTGCTGGGAGGAGTCCTCTGGGATGTGTTCCTTCCCCGAGATCATCTGAAACCTCTAGATCCTCTATAGGAATTTCCCTGTGTTCGTCCTCGGTTCCCATGGTTTGTTGACGAAGCCTGTGATACTGAGTTAACTGAAGTGTTACCCCTCGGGGTGAACCTATTACCATAAGGAGGAGGTCTGGATTATCCTCCTCTGAAGTATGGTTGTGGGGCCTTCCTTGTAACATATTGATTGGATCATATCAACTTGCTTCCTCCCTTTGCATCCGACATATCCTCAATATAGCGAGCATACTCAACTGCCATGGCAACTAAATATGGCTTCCACATCCATACTGCAGCCCTGATCTTGTAGTTGAGTCCATACACAAATCGCTCCACCTGTCGATCATCTGAGTCCAAGTATGGAACATACTTTACCAGTTCCATGAATCTAGCTTCATACTCTTCCACTGTCATTTTTCCCTGTACCAAATCATGAAAGGAACCCATCTATTGTTCCCTATAATAAGCCGGAAGATACTTCATGTTGAACCTCTCCTTGAATAATTCCCATGAAATAGAAAAAGGGGTAAGGTGCAATTGTTTCTCAAGGTCTAACCACCAATTTAGGGCATCACCCTTTAGCTAGAAGATGGCCATTCTAGCCTTGGAACTCGAAGTATACTCATTTAGTGCGAAGCACCTCTTCATACCCTCGAGCCATGCTTCGGCGTGCTTACCCGGTTGTCCTCCTGAGAACTCAGGAATTTTGATCTTTTGTATCTCTCTAGAAATATCCTGAAGTGGTTCTTGTCTTCGACCCCGTGCCCTCTCAGAGTTTTCTCCGCTCACCTGTGTGGTTTCTACCTCTACGATCCTCTATGACTACCTGTTTAGTGTGGCAATGATGGTTTCCAAGGATCTCAGTATCACCCCCATCTCAGGACTAGAAGTTTTCCTTTGCGGTGCCGGTGGTGGGATCTGTGGTGGCGGCGAGGGTGGTTGAACTCGACCCCGCCCTCGACCTTGACCTCAACCTCTGCGTGTTTGAACCATGATAATTTCTGACATATTCAACAACATCATGCCATTATGATCTCAATCTTAATAATTGCAAAGATAAATTTTTAGTTATGCAATGCTTATATTTATGCGTCGAGACCAATTGTCAATACTTGCGTAAAACTTGCATAGTCGCTTTCATTAATTATTTCGTCTTGGGTTTTAATCTGTGCCTTAATGTTTAGCTCATAATGCTAGTCTCAATAGTGTCTCGTTTTTCTTATTTCACATCCATCTCGCCTCTTCGACTATCAGTCAAAGTCTCGGTAATACCTTAAGATTAATACTTGAATTTCCAATAACATAGACTAACTAACGTTACCATATCTAAATTTTAGTGTTATCTATATTGTTAAGTTTACGATTAACATTTAACTCCCAACATTTAACATTTAAATGCTATTTCTAACTAATTATTATTAGATTAAAGCAAACTAACATTAAATACTACATTTAGATTCCCTAACATCTATTTTAATGAGAACCTTTATCTTAACTTAATTGAACATAGCATCTAATTTAAATATTAACTTACAACTACTTATAACATCCATTTGTTTTTTATAATAAATTAATCACTTAAATATAAACTTAAATGAAATGTTAGTAAATTAACAAGTTTCTATGTTAAATAGAAATAATAATACACATTTGTAATAGATTTTATTGAAAACCTAATAGATAATCATAAGTAATTTTAATTAAGTATTAAATAAAAAAATAAAAAATAAAATTCAAATTAGATTAAAAAAATAAAATAAAATTAACAATGTTATATTATATAAAACAAATCATTAGGCTTTAAGTCGAATGCCAAGTTCAAATTCATCCAAACCAAGTGAGTCCAACATGAAGTTCAAAGTAAAAAATTTAACAAATGTTTTATTATATAAAGGAATTTTAAAAGGGTTTTAAATATGTAATAACTAAAGCTTAAATAATATTAAAATAAAATAAACTTTTGAATTTTACACGTTAGCCTACTTACCTAGCCTAACCCTAGCTCCTAGCTCAGTGCCACATAGCTCACCCGCGGTCATTCCTTCACGTGTCCAACTCTTTTCCATTGGTCCGCCGCCTAGCTCCACCAATCATAGTCTCAGACCTTCCTTCTCCGTGGTTCCCTTTTCTCCCATGCATCCCAACGCCCACGTGACCTGATGCTGCATGCGCCCCACCTGTCCACCAACATGCAGCTGGTGCATGGCGTGGAGTTCCCCCCTTGCTCCTTCAAGAACCCTCTCATTCTTACACGCGCGAGGTCCTTCTTATATTTTTAGCTTACGGAGGCCGTAGGCTAGTGATGGAGGGTGCATTCCCATCTGAGAGGAGGACGCATTCAGCAGTGGAATATAAACCAATTACTGTTGCTCATCATTTGCAAGGGATATGCTTCAGGGTTGATGTTTATATTGCTTCAATTCCCTGCTATCACCAAGGTACAGTCATATAGTGGCTCAAAAGGGGACAGTTTAGTGCGAGAAATAGCAGTAACAACACTAGGATTCTACAGTAGTAAACATTAGAGGAATTTTGGGGTCTAAAATGGGCCTCCTAAGGAAAATAATAAAATAATAGTTAAAATAATAAAATTATATTGATTAATTTTGGAGAAAGAAAGAAAAAAACTACTTTTTGTGTTCGTATTTTCGACATATCTCCCTGTGTTTTTACTCAAATTTCGATCGGGAGAGCTGGTTGGATGCATAATTTGATTCCGCATCCAACGAGTACCCACACTGCATACTTTTGACAGACCCCGCTACCCCAAAAACAAGAAATACCTGAAAAAATGTGATGATGACATCATCATCACATTTTTCAGGTATTTCTTATTTTTGGGGTAGCAGGGTCCATCAAAAGTATGTAGTGTGGGTACTCGTTGGATGTGGAATCAAATTCCACATCCAACGAGCTCTCCCGATCAAAATTTGAGTAAAAACACAATGAGATATGTCGAAAATACGAACAAAAAAAGTAGTTTTTTTTAATGACAAATATGTCAATTCAACCATTATGGTTGACTTATTTTATTGAAATTCTATTGGTTCTTGAATTCCAACTCACAAAAAATTATTTTGGCATGTTTTCTTATAAGGCCCATTTTAGACCCCAAATTTCCTCTAATGAGACAACAATTTGGAGGTGAGATTAGGATAACCCAGTGGCAGTGCCATGGACAACTTAACAACATCGGTTAACAAGATCCATAGGGCCTGCACCGCGCTTGGCGACCATGGAGAAGATAATGCTTGGGAGAACATGAGGCAGAAGAACTGAAGGTCGTAGGGACTACGCTGAGTTCCTTTTCCTGCCCAGAAATAAATCCATGGACTTTGCACTGGTAAGGAAGGAAATTGCAGATGAGACTGATCGAATTACGGGGCGTTCCAGCAAGTCTCAAGTGTTTTTTCTTTTGCCGTTTGGTATTTAGTTTGTTCACATTAATTTCTGCTGGTTTATAGGTGGGACGTCTCTAATGGCTAGTGAATTCTAATGAGTAAATTATATTGGTGTTTTAGTATGTGGTTCTGCGAATTCGTGGTTTATGGTTTCTCTAATATATTTATCATAAAATTTGTTTAATATTTCCACTAAAAATTATTGGACAAGCTAGGAGCAGGCTGTGTGGCATAGTATATTAACAGTTCTTTTTCTTTCCATCTATGCTTTTAATTAGCATAGTCGGTGAACACAAGGATTCTGAGAAAGAAGTCTGCGATATTGATGCACTGATCCCAATGCAGGAATTATAAGAAACATAGTTCGGGAAAGGAGTGAAACTTCACTTATCGTTCGCATCTGTATGAGTGATTCCTCCATTCGCACTTGCAAAAGGGAATTCGAAATATAAGAACTATCCCTATCCCTTAATGAATTACCAGCTGGGATTGTCGTTCTCATTCTTTATTTTATCTATCTCTAGTGACCGAACATAAATAAATAGAAATTCCTTCATAAGATAAGGCCGGCGAAAGGCGATACCACCTTGGTAAAATGGGTATAACACCTAGCTTTTTTTTAGTACTTTCCTGGATCTATCTACCTGTCCAAGTTCGTGCCATAACAAGCTAACTCACCCACTCTTTCTACCAGCATTAGTTCATGCAAGCAAGCCCCATAAGGCAGGCCAGATGGTAGGGAGCAGTATAGAACATGTTTCTTAGACCTAAATCTCGATGGTGGGTTGTGGGAGTTAGAAGATCTGATCCTTATCCTTATCTCTAGAATCTCTGGGGTGGCCTTACCTCACACAGATAATGTTTTATACATATTCTTTTATTTTATATATATATATATATATATATATATTGTTTTCTATGTGTTGACATTGATGTTGAAGGTAATAGAGTTTGTTTCCATTCATTTTCCTATCCATGTGTTGAGTAGCTTCAATATGGCTAAGAGACTTTAGAGTCTTAGGCTCGTACCTCGCCCCTTACATTAAGGTTTAAAGTAGGAATACAGTGCGTGTCAATGGCCTTTGAATAGGTTTTTACTTAGTATGGATGCGCCCTGGTCCTCCAATCAGGTAGGGTATATTCGTAATGAAGTTGGTTTATTCTGGGATGAATTGACCGTTGCTGCAGTTGTATGAAGAGAAAGAGGGTCAGCCGTGAACTCGACTATAAGATAATAGATGCTACCTATACTGGGGCCTTTTCTAGGCATGAATATGCACATCCAAGTGCAAACGCAGATATGGTGAGATCATAGTTCTCTGGAATTATCAGCAGCATTATCAGCCACACTGTTTTTCTTTATCTAAAATGCTAAGGAAGTTTTCAAGTTTCCTAGATTTAAATTTTATTATTTATATATATATATATATATATATATATATATATATATTTCATTCCACATATCAATTGCGAGCCCTCTGGTTCCAGATGTGAAGCCATGGCTCTGATACCATTCTGTAATGCTCTGCTTGCCAAGAAGAGCACTAAGTCCTAAACTTTAACAACAAATTGGCATTTAATCTTAATTTGATTTTTTTTTTTTAAGTCCTAGTATGTGACCGCAAAAATTACATGAATTTTTATTCAGATTTCATTTATTTGTAAAATAAAGAGAGGGTTACACTGAAGAATACCTGGACTTAATCTTGCTCCTGAATCCTGCTTCTATATCCTTGCCTTTCCCTTGTCTCAGCCTCATCCGAGCCTTGATGCCAATTTGGATGATCCACCCTGCCGACCAGTGAACCTACTGGCCCTAGGAAACCGACGGGTTTCCTAGCCCCCGAGCCCACGTACCGATAAACCTGATAGCAACTTCCTTGTTTTTCTGAGTGTAATTCACCCCCTGGAGTTAACCCCCTCCTCCTGTTTTCTTCCCTCTCTGCTCCATCACTTTCTTTCCTCTGTTCTTTCATCAAAATTTTCTCTCAACTGCTCTACCCAAAATCCCCAAAAATCATCCCCTTTGAACCATTTGATCTCCCTCCTTATACCCCCTTCCCTTCCTTTCTTCCACTGCCTTCCTTCTTCCATCGCCTTCCTTCTTCCACCGCCTTATTCATATTTAAATTAATTTATTATTTAGTTCTTTTCTTGGGCAGTCAACTAGTTCAAGTTTTAAGACATTTGTTGTACGTATTTAATTTATTTTCTTGAATTGTACAATTTTCACCCCGGGTAAGATGGTGGGGATTTTCTAGATGCATATCCTATTGAATTGTATGTGTAGATTTAAAATTTAACCAACTGTCATAAGATTACCCGATATTGTTTTTTTTTATGCTAATGGTAAAATGGTAAAATAATATTGTAATTTAGTATATGTTATTCATAACTTAATAAAAAGTACTTAACAATAAACATTAATAAATAGTAATAATAATGGATAATGACAATAGAATAATAATAATAATTATTAATCAATAAATAATTAATTGCAGTATTATTATTACTTGTTTGAAATGATAACATTGACATGTTTATGTTTATTGTCAAGTCCCTCCCTGCACATGGATTTTTAATAAATAAGGTACATTTACAGGTTTAAATAAATCGCAATCGCTCAGTTAACCCATTCAACTATTTAATTTTGTTCAATTAATATTTCATACTAGCATGCATGTGTGAGGTGTGCATGCATGGCCAGTACATGCATAGGCTGCACATGTACTATAACCAAAACACCTAAATTCTAGCTGATACAAATAATATTTCACTCAACAAGACGAATATACAGATATAATATGATTTCTTTTGACATTCAGAGTTATTTAACAGTTATGTTCTTATTAATTAGTCAATTAAGATTGGTACTTACCATCACTAATCTGGTATCATAAATGTCCAACACACAACAATAATAACTAATATGCCAACCATCCTAACCTACGTCCGCATCCTCCCTATCCTTCCTCTGCTAGTAAAAAGTGGATGCCAGGTGTACTGACTTTCCCACACAGAACCTGAGAGCGGTAGCATCAGCTAACTAGCAGACCTAGCCTCTCCTAGCAGGCATCCGACCATCGTCATAAAAAAAACTTGGGGAGAGTGTCTCAGCACTGCCCTCCCACGACCTCGGGTATCAAAGTGACATAGGGTGGGAAATGCATCCGTCCCTCTCAACATACTGGGTACATACTCATCAAACCATACTGTGTTGCTATCAAGTTTATTGGTATGTGTCATCATATCATCACTTGGCAATTAAGGCTCTTCTTCAAGATATGTATTTAGTCATACTTTGCATCACATACTTGGCTATCACATAGCCCCTGTACCTTGCAGGTTAGCACTATGCAAACATGCATTCATAACAATATTAAGTCGATAGCTGGTCCATATTATCAATATTATTTCCTTTCATCACATAAAATCACAAAATGAATCGCATCATGGACGGGTGCCGATGTACCACATCATACATCTCACATCATAGCAAGGATGACTATCAACTATATATTTTTGTTATGAAATAAAGGAATCTGATGACGACTACTGCATGATAATCGCATAGGCACAATAATTTCATATAAATGATAATCATCATACGTCATAATCAAAGCATCTACATAGTCATGTTAATCATCGTAACAACATGATCAAAGCATAATATAAGCATGATAACATCATAATATCATAATTAGAGCATAATCCTGATAACAACATAACATCAGTAAATAATCACATAACATGCCAAAATATAGTTTATGAAGTATATTTGAGTCCATAGAAAATAAGTAAATACACTGTAATAAGTCTGAGTGATAAATATGCTGGAGTCAAAATATGGGGCACTACAATTTTTATGTGAACAAAGCATCGATACATTGGGCAATAATATACACAGTATAAGCAGAGAAAAAGACCAATTTCTAATGCCATTGGGTATGATGATTCCTGTTGAAAGTTGAAATACAATATTTGAATCCGAAACTTAGTGAGAGAAATTGACACAAAATAGTTCTCACAACAATAAAACAAATTTCAAGTTGTCAAAAAAATAAGATAAATTTGTGTCTTCAATATTCATAGTTGTTTAAGTACACAATATCTGGAAAGTCCTAGATCACAATCTCTCCTAATAAAAAAAACTCAAGTGATTCATCACAACATATATCCATATCCCTAGACAATTCTAGGAAACAAGATTTGGAGTAGAATTATGCACTAGATTTGATATAAATAATTATCAAATTTATGTATGGACGCTCATCATTTATCCAATTAATCATGCACATATTAACTCACAGAAGCACACAACTAATTCCAAATTTAATACACTCTATATATTCATTAACAACATAACTTTTATATCAATAGCTTGATCATACATGGATGGGATTCCTCTATCTCAGGACCTGTGTCCCCCTCTATTCATAGAATTACCATATATATACAATTTCAGAAACAAACATAATTTTTTTAGATCCGCATTACTTGCTAAAAAACCTTAAAATCATTCTAATTATCCTAAGATCTCTAATATCTTTATATCCACCAAATTTTCCCCAACAAAAGAGATTTGTTTACAATCTCAACTGACCAATATTATCTCTAAGGGATAACATCCTCTTATTTTAGCTTATATTCTAGAATCCATAAAAACACAAGGAAATTACAATAATTATAATTTTGAGAACCAAATCCCTCAGTGAAATATAAGACCTCATAAATCCCCATCAACCATGTGGATTTTCAGGGCCTACTCTCTTGCATTGCGTTATCATGTTATGAATTCTTGATTTGGTGTACACAACTTCTCATTTGAGAAAGGGTTCAATCTTCTATCCTTGGAATGGTTTTTTGTTGGCCACTTTTTTTCCATCATATTCATAGATATGCAAGTGTCCTCCAACTCTTCTCCCTCTTCCCCTGTCTCATTCTTGGTCTTCATGTACATTGCATTCTATAATTGTAGTTAGTCATTTGTAAGGGTATATTCTCATCTATATTGTTCTCAATCCCTAGAGTGTTTATTTGTAGGAGAGAAGGATGAAGTTATCCCTTTATATCTCTTTGTGACAGATTTAATGAAATATTTTTGTAACCAATTCAATTATTAATGGGAAAATTGATCAGACTAGTATGTTCAACTCTCATTTTGTAATGTTCAAGGAGTATCGTAACTTTTCTATGTGACCTCTAAATAGAGTACAAAATTGAAGCTCTCAGAAAGAAGACATCTGAGACTATCATCAACCAAATTTTAAGTTTTCAGTGCGTAGGTAGATAGGTTTTCTCATATCATAGATTATCAACCACATGTTTGAAGTTATATTGAGACGGTCTTATGAATAAAAATCATGCACTTGGTTTTATTAAAATGAAACGCGTAGGTATACACATTTAAATTGTGTGCACTCATGCTTGTGTATGTGTAATGCATCCTTGTGTGTTTATGTGAAACATGGTGGTGGATCATGTTAAGAATAATGCACAATTATAAAAACATATTTTATAACCTATGGACCTCCAATTTTTTAATTTATAGTTGAAATTCATTAAAACATCTACCAAATCATCCATTACCAATGGTGGAGGTTTTATCGAAGGAAAACTTAAAACCTCTGCAGAATGGTGTTTTCCTTATAGTGTTATTATATTAAAAAGATATATAATAGAGGCTACAAGTTGAGGAATCTCTCCACATATTCCATGTACTACAATTACTATAAACACTGAAGTTTAATTGACATAAACACTTTTGAACAAACACACTTGTTAAAAGACACTTCTGGACTTAAAAAATGGCGACAATGGAGCTATTGAATTTTTTTAGAGGGAGTTTCAAATTGGAGAATCTAGGACTGTGTGGATGATATTCAATATGTGTCTCAAATACCAACACTGAAAGAATAGTTGAACATTTCAAAGCTAATTCAATAGCAATTGGTATTCCCAAGTGGAGAACATCCAACTTCTACAAACCTTTAAACTTTGCAATTAAACGTTAAAATAGAAAAATCCACAAACCTCTATGTGCATAGCCCTTGTTTCTGTTTCACAACAATTATAATCAAAGAGTAGAAAACATATTTTAGACATGTGAATCAAACCTACAACCAACATGATTCCAATGCATGGGTAGGAAATCATTGAATTGAAGTTGATGTTAATGAACATTTGGAGAGGAAAATTGATAAAAAAATTTAAGGAACCCTAAGGATCAATGTTACAACAACACATGTATCCCAAAAGGGATAAAAAATTTATGGCATAAACCTTTGTAATTGGAAAATATTGCATTATTATTTGTGGATTGATTCATACAAGTGAGTCATGGGGACAAAGTCAATTAGACACACATGAAATTAATAAAACAAGTAATGTGTGCAAGATGATTTATAGGTGAGTCTTCATTCATGCTATCCTTAATTAATAATATGACACTCTCATTAGCACCAACATACATTATGTTCAATCATAAAGATTCCTCGAGATATGATTCAATATTCTCACATTTTCTTTAAAGGATCCATCCAACAAGCATGCATGCCATTTCCTTATCAATGAAATTTGTCAAATGATCCAAGGGGTTGCATTCCATATCTATTTTTTAATTCAAAACTTTGGCAAAACAATACTATATGGATTTTTTTTTCAGTGTAATACAAAACAATAGAAATTTTATCACTAAATGTTTAACAAAGATACAACAATTTATATGAGTTTTGAAATGATGATAGATATTGAAATTTCTTAAAACTAATTTAAACTGTTTATCGGGTGTATTGTTAAGGCACTCCTTACCTCAATTCACCGGTTCAAAAATACATGGGTACTAGCTTGAAAAAATAAATATTAATTGCATGACTCATACAATAGATGGTGAATGAGTGTAATTTTAAGACAATCCTTGCATAATTTGTTTGTCTAAAAAATGAATTTAACATAATATTTAAAAAAAAGAAATTCCACATTAAAAAAATTGTCCCCACACACACGTGTGTGGGGGGGGGTAAACTAAAAGTTTTATGATTTGTATTTTTTCAACTAATTTTATCAAAATCTGACAATACAATTTTTATTGACATTATGATTTTGATTATCTAAATTGGAATTTTGATTACAAAAATAAATTCAAGGTTCTTAATTACTTTTAAACATCTCAATTATTCAATTCGAACAACCTAAACTATAATTCCAACAATTTTAACAAATTTTAGCTAAAAAATCATTAAAATTAAACAAAAATCATATTTGTTTTTTAACTTATACTATATATATATTAATTTAATTTATTAAAATATATATATTTCAAAATTTATTAATTGTAATTTCTAAACTTGGTGTATATGTTACATATACTCCATTTAGAGTTGATTGGGTTTCATTGAAAAGATTTTGATGCATGGTTTATATCCACTATCATTGTCTACATAAAATATATATGATTTTTGATAGAATATTGATGCATATTATATAATTATATTACCTATTAATATATTACATATGGGCCTTTCACTCTATATATTTACTTTTAGTAAATTTTTGATATATATTATAAAGATAACATATTATTAATACATTTATGTGTATTAATCATTAAAATTTATTTTATGATGGTAGATATAATGATATAAAATATATAATATTTTTTGGAATTTTGATGCATTTTATATATTATAAATATGTTGTTATATTATATACATTTTATTAATATGTTGTATATACATTAATCACATGATTGTATATTTTTTTAGAAAGAAATGCTTGGAGAAAACCTTTAGGTATTTTTCCATTTTTTCAAGATAGTACTTAGGGTAAACCTTAAACAAGTAAATAGAGACACACAACCATCATAACAATATTTTCATTATAAGATCCACATATCACTTACAATATCAAAAGGATAATACCCATCCGGCGAGTACTTAGGATACACCCAATTGACTCATTACCCC